>MU551584.1:5418245-5511474 GCA_024362625.1 Silurus asotus
ACACACACACACACACACACACACACACACACACACACACAATTTATATATATACATACTAAAAGACTCCATAATGTTATCACAATATTGCATTGTGAAACACTACTGTAAACCCTAATAAATGACCATATAATACTATTACACATACTGATGTACTCTATAAAACTTTATCGTATATACTAATGACCTCAAAAACATTTAAATTTAAACACTAATACACTATAAAACATGTATTAACATGTAACATATAATGTAATATTTAACGCACTCTTATGCATACTACTGTTGATTTTCCATACTATCAATTACATTGCTATCTATAATAAACACTATATCAATCTTTCTTATACATTTTAACCTTTTATTACAAAAGAAAACCACTCCATAAACTGCCCTGCTAAGGAATCATATTTGGTTTTGCACTAATACTAATACTAATAATGCAATTCTAAGAAGTAATATACACTCTGTTGCATAGATGTGCTACAATACAAAATAATACACAAACTCCCACTCTCACTCTCGCTCTCTCTCTCTCTCTTGCTCTCTCTCTCTCTCTCTCTCTCTCTCTCTCTCTCTCTCTCTCTCTCTCTCTCTCTCTCTCTCTCTCTCTTTTCTTCTTTCTTTTTTGTTCAGAATTGGGGCAGGAAAAAACACCCTGAACATGATGGGACTGGGGAGCGGCTCAGGTATAACTCGTTTATCAATCTAAAGTGTATGAACAAACATTTGTGGGCATCTTGCCATTTAAGTTGATTGAACATTGCACTTGACATTCTGCTGTTATAATAATCTCCACCCTTCTGGGACGATGTTTTACTAGACTTTGGAGAATGCTTGAAGAGTGTTAATGTAGGGTAAGAAAACCAGGGGTTTGGTCAGATCTCATAGCAGGCCACTTAAGATTTTCTACTTCTAACCTATGTATTTAATATCTTTATTAAGTTTGTCATGCTGGAACAGGTTTGTTCTCCAAAGTGAAGGAATATTAAATGCTACCAAATCCAAAGTCATTCTATATAATTGTGTGGCACTAATATTGGGGTAACAGTTTAAGGAAAAAAACACATATGGCTGGATTGAGTCTGATGTCCCAATACTTCTGTCTATATCTTCTTCTTCTTTTGGCCTCTTTCATTAGTGGTTGCCACAGCGGATCATCCGTCTTCATACTCCCCTGTCCTCTACATCTGCCTCTTTCAAACCAACTGCCTGCATGTCTTCTGTCACCACAACCATTAACATCCTTCTTGGCCTTCCTCTTTTCCTTTTTCCTGGTGGCTCCATCCTCAGCATTCTCCTATCGATATACCCCATGTCCCTCTTCTGCACATGTCCAAACCATCTCAATCGTGCCTCCCTCACTTTGTCTTTGAAACGTCCTACATGCCCTGTCCCTCTAATAAACTAATTTCTAATCCTGTCCATCCTCGTCACTCCCAACAAAAACCTTAACATTTTCAGCTGTGCGACCTCCAGCTCCACCTCCTGTCTTTTACTCAATGCCACTGTCTCCAAACTTTAAAATATTTAGGTCTCACCACAGTCCTATAAAATTTCCCTTTCACTCTTGCAGATACCCTTCTATCACAAATCACATTTCATTCTTCTTCTCTCCAGCGTGTACCTCCACCTTTCCAGGCTCTTTTCCACCTGCTCCCTATTCTAACCACAAATCACAACATCTTTAGCAAACACCATAGTCCACAGAGGCTCCTGTCTATCCTCATCTGTCAACCTGTCCATCACCAATGCAAACAGCAAAGGGCTCAGAGCTGATGCTTACTTCTCCATCAACATTCTCAAAACAAATAATGCACCTGTGATGCCTCATCCTCTCACCTTCCAAAATCTTGTTAAACAATCTTGTTAAAAACTCCACTGCCATCTCTCCTAAACATCTCCATGCTACCAGTATGTCATCTGGTCCAACCGACTTTTCACTCTTCATCCTCTTAATCACTGCTCTCACTTCCTCCTTACTAATCCTATCCACTTCCTGCTTCTTCATCTCCACACCATCCAAACTACTCTCTCTCTCATTTTCCTCGTTCATCAGCTGCTTAAAATACTACTTTTGTCCATATAGAGTATGTTATTATGATTATGATTATTATTATCATTATTCAGTATTGGCATAATGTTCTATCTTGCTCTAGGTGAGATCGATCTGGAAATTCTGAAAGTGATGCATGGAAAGCATCCAGATGCCAAAATAGAGGTTGAGGTGGTTGAACCTAGCTACGCCATGCTTAACAAGTATAAAAGTAAGAGACACATATTTGTTCTAAGTTGTTCAGGGTGTTAATGTGCAAACAGAATTTAAGCTATAGCCAGGGCCTTAAAATATTTCTTGTTAAATGTGTTTTATTTCATAAGGAAAGCACAAAGTCAACATTTCATAGGTGAAATTGGAAAAAGATAGGCATCTTAGTCAAGTTATCTTAGTATTTCTTATTAAACCAAATAAACACAAATTATTTAGACGTGCACTTATTTCAAAATTGAAATGTTATTATTCCTTTAGCAGACAATATTGCTTCATTGTAGAATTAAATACTAAAAATTATCTGGCATTCTGCCAAAAAGACAAATAAATTAATGTCTAAAATAATAATAATAAAAGTTGTATATATATATATATATATATATATTAAAACAATTTATATTTTCTTTTAGCTTTATCGAAGATGCCAGGCTTTGATTATGCCACCTTCAGTTGGAATGAAATTACAGCAGAAGACTTTGAGAACAAACTAAAGAAGGAAAACTCTGCTAAAAAATTGCACTTGATTAACATGATACAGGTTCGTATATGCATGTCTGACTAGTCCAACAAATGTTTTTATCAGCAAAAGGGGCAATCATGGCTTTTCTTTTTTAATCACAATGGCACTATAAGTCATTTACAGGTATCTGATAAGATGTATCTGTTTTGTTCTTGACCAGCTGTCTGCCATTTGTTTTCATCAGTCATTTTTAAATATGAAGATAAAAATACAAAGAGGGGATCAGTAGAGGATTAATGGTAGTTGACATTATGTGAACAGAAAAACATTGAGATTTCGTTTACAAACTATTTTTTACAGATGCTTTACTATGTGAAGGATCCAAAGGCCACACTTTCCTTCTACCAACGTTTACTGCACAAAAGTGGCAAAGTCCTTGTCATTCTGCTCTCAGGTAAGCATGTACAGATTCACCTCAACTCAATGGGTAAGAACACTTTGGAGTGAGACCTTTTCTAAGGCATTGTATCCTCTGTAGATGAGAGTGCATGGGGCAGGTTTTTGAAAACCTTCCACAATCAGCTGTACAAGGACGGATTTGTTAAATCTGTTACATCCGGAGATATCAAGAGCTTTCTAGATTCCAAAAAAATTTCCTACCAAAACTACAAGCTCCAGTCCCTGTTGGACATCACTCAGTGTTTCATACCTGGAGATGAAAAAGGAGAGCAGCTACTCAATGTAGTGACTGAGGTAATCGACTTCAGTAAGAATGCTCCTCCAGAGCTGAAGAAAGAGGTGCTGGATTTCCTTAAAAATCCAGAAAACTACCAAGAAGTGAAGAACAGGATCCTGTTCGATTGCAGCACGGAGGCCTTAGTGATTGACGCTTAGGTCCAGAGCTTACAGATATTCAGAAGGGAAAAGCACTTGTCCAACAGCTAGTAAAAAATGATGAGGAATAAGAATAATATGAGGAATAAGAAATTACAATAAATATCTGATCAGCTTTATTTTTCAGCCTTTAAATCTATTACTCAACTAAATACCCTGTTTTATCTTTTGCACTTTTATAAATTCAAGAATTTAGAATAAATGAGGGAGTTTGGGTTTAACAGTGACGTAACAGTTCCAATGAAATGTCCATTAAAGTAAAGTACAACATTGTAAGTGCTGTTTTTATTGCTATAACACACACACACACACACACACACACACACACACACACACACACACACACACACACACACACACACACACAGTTGTGGTGTGATTTTGATAAACCTGCCCTATTTTATAAAAAGGACCAGTTATGTCGCAAATGTATATGTAAATACGATTTTTTTCATTGTTAGCTAAAAAAAAATACAAATGTAATATAAAGAACGTATCCGGAGCTACATAAGGAAATGCACAGGGTATCAGACAGAAGATTTACACCAAATTTACTGGCAAGGTGATTTGCAAATCAGGTATTTCAAGTTCATTATAATCCATGTGGGCATTTATGACCCAAAAAAAAAACCAAAACCAAAAACAAAGATCCAAAAAAAAAAAAAAAAGATTTTTCCTAACATAGTGAAAGGACTTTTATAAGTATTTTTTTCTCCTTTATTGCTGTAATTTTACATAAATGTTTATTAATGATGCAGGACATCCACCTAGTAATTCATTACAATAGTCCAGCCTGGAGGTCATAAACACATGGACGAGTTTCTCTGCATCAGATATAGGCGACATGTTTCTTAGCAATATTTCTAAGGTGGAAGAAGGCTGTTTTTCTAACATGTATGATATGGTTTTTAAAAGACAAGTTGGCATCTAAAATAACTCCTAGTCTTTTTCTGTTAAACTAGTAGTTACAGTACATCCTATTAAATGCAGGTTGAAATGCTGGAGATTTTCTGAAAAAGTTCTGTCTTATCAGAATTTATTAATAGAAAGTTATGAGTCATCCAGTCTTTTAATTCTTCAACACACTCAGTTATCCAAGCCAATGAGTTATCCAAGCCAAGCCAAGCTGTATCATTTGGTTTTGATGAGATATATAGCTGGGTATCATCAGCATAACAGTGGAAGCTAATCCTATGCCTTTTAATAATATTTCTTAACGGAAGCAGGTATATTGTAAAAAGCAGGGGGCCTAGAATTGAACCTTGTGGCACCCCATAATTTACTTGCATTAACCTGGTACCAAATGGTAACAATCAGACCAAATGGTAACGATCATAATACATTGATATAAGCCATTTATATGGCTTCATACAACAAAGGACTTAAAGAATATTGAACATTTATGTGCCTTACATAGTGAAATGAACAAAAGAGCAACAGGTGTTTAGCACAAACTGGCCTGTATTTAACACTAAACTACTCCTACATCCACCTAAACATGTACATTAACAGCTAATCATGCATAATGTATTATGAATGAATGAGATGGAAATAGTTTATTTTGGCTTCACCATCAATGAAGTAAAATGTATTAATCACACAACAGTTTAATCTGATACAGCAGTAAAGAGGAGTACAGGGAAATTACATAGAACCAAAATGTAGCAGCAGCTTTCTATCATTAAAAGCAACTAAGTTAACATACACAGAATTGAAGCTAGCTTAAATTATTAGCAAGTGAGGACACAAGAGTGATCTATACATTTTATTATTCACACTAAAATGTGCTCTATAACACTGTAAACTGGTGCTGCTAGTAAGTTACAAAGACTGAAAATGGGCTGCGCTTCAGCTTTAAAAGAAAGATGATGATCTACAATTTAAAAGATACATCCACCTCTAAGATGTTTTAAATGCCAAAAGTTCGGTCATTTAAGCAGCCGTGTGTAGAGGCAACAGAGGTGTGCGAGATGCGGTGGAGAACATGAATATGGAAAATGCGGGCAAGAAGTTAAACCCAAGTGTTGTAATTGTGGAGGGGATCACAGTGGAGGATGCAAGGTAAGGAAACATGCAGCTTAAGTACAAAGTGTCAGAATTCAGGAAGGATTGTCATACTTTAAGGCTCTTAAAAAAGTAGGACCGAATTTGGAATTATTCAACGAAGGACAGAAATGGCCAAGGAAAGTACAAAAGAGAAAGTTGGGATTAAGGACAATGTTGCATTTGTTACTTTTATGGCTGAAGAAGTGAACTGTTCGGCACAAACTTAAAGCCGGACAGAAAGAATCAGATTTATAACCAAAACAGCGGAAAGTATCTAGAGCTCGAAGGTATTTCAGTGGATATAATTAATTAGAAATTAAAGATGCAAACAACATACACTCAACTAGGATGTGGTGGTATATAATGGTGTTGTTAATACACCAGTGAAATGCTAAAAGCTTAATAGCTAATGGGCAGAAGTTTAGAAAGTTCATTTCTGATTAAGAAAATAAACCTGATATAATATGTGTTCAGGAAACCTGGCTCAAACCTCAACTAAATTTTGTATTACAAGGATATGTGGTAATTTGGAAAGATAGGAAACACGGTAATGGAGGAGAGATAGCGACATTTGTTAAACATGGTGTGGGATATAGGAATGTTGGAGAGAGTGTAGACAAAGAGGTGGTTGTGATGAAATTTTGGAAAGGGAATCAAAGTATTAGAGTCATAAATATTAATAATCCATGTGAAAAGTTAAGTAAGGAAGTATTTGAAAATATAAGAGGTAACAAAATTCAGAAAGTAAAATGGTGTGGTCATTTCAATGCAAATAATACTCTATGGGGGAGTATTAAAACAGATTATAATGGGCAGATGGTTGAGGACATGTTAAATTGGGGACGGTTAGTGTGTGTTAATAATGGAAGTTGTACGAGAATTGACATATTACAAGGAAGTAAGTCAGTTTTAGATATTACCCTAGTGTCAGAAAACCTAGCAAGGAAATGTGAATGAAATGTAAATATTGAATTTAGTGAAATTTGGAATATGATTAGGAAGATGAGAGGGATTCAGAGAAAAAGCAATATACCAATATTAGTGAGTAATGGGAAAATAGCAATTAGAGATAGTGATAAAGCAGAGATGTTAGTAGAAACTTTCGTAAGGTGCACAGTAGTGATAATTTGTCAGAGAGTATGAGGAGGTATAGGGAACAAAAAGTTAGGGAGAAGTTTTATTAGATTAGATTCAAGATTAGATTCAACTTTATTGTCATTACACGTATAAGTACATGGCAACGAAATGCAGTATATATGCAGCAGTGAGAGCGCATCATCTTAACCACTAGACCATCAGGGGTATATACATATATATATAATATATATATACACATATATATATATATGAAAAGAAGAATTCATTAGGAAGTATACTAGACACAGAGTTTAATTTATATGAGTTAAAGAGAGCACTTGTGGGGGTCAAGCGTACGTTTCCAGGCAAGGACGATATATGCTATGAGATGATAACGCATTTTTCGGACTTATCTTTGAGTATGATTCTAAGACTTTTTAACAAAACATGGGAATCAGGGAGTTTGCCTGCAGATTGGAAGCATGGGGTAGTAGGGCCTATAGCCAAACCAGGGAAAGACCACTCTCAGCCAATTAACTATAGACCTACTGCGCTGACATCAAATTTAAAACATCAAACATCAAACAAGTTTGATGATGGAACAAATGATTATGAATAGATTAACTTATGTAATTGAAAGCAGAAACATTTTTTTCAGCATGTTAAAGTGGATTTAGAAGAGGGAGAAATACGATGGATGCAATATTGTGTTTAAAATCTGAAAGTCGTAAAGCTCAAATTAATAAAAAAGTACTATTGGGAGTGTTTTTTGATGTAGAAAAAGCCTATGATATACTGTGGAAAGAAGAGCTCTTGATAAACTGGAAAGCTTGAAAGTTAATGGAAGGATGTATAACTGGATTATGAGTTTCTTATTTGGAGGAACGATTCAAGTAAGAGTGACTGCTTTATCTCAGATCCTTCCAATTGAGAATGGAAGTGTGAGCAACACTTTTTTATATTTATTTAATGATTAACGACATCTATCATACTGTAGATAATGGAAAAGGAAGGTCATTATACGCTAATGATGGAGCACTATGGAAAAGAGGGCGAAATGCTCTATTTGTAAAAAAAAAAAATAGGATTCAAATAACAGGAAATAAGGTGGAGAATTGGATGAATAGTTGGGGTTTTCTGTGGCAAAAATGCAAGTGGTGTGTTTTTCGAAAAAGAAGAATATTCCAAGCTTGAATATTTAAATGTACGGTTATAAGTTGGAACAAGTAAATGTAGTAAGGTTTTTGGGAATGTGGATGGATTTTAAATTACATTTTAGAACACATTCAGAAATTGATAAAAAATTGATAAAAAAAAAATAAAAAGGAATGAATGTATTAAGGTACTTGTCAGGAGTAGAATGGGTGGCAACTTGTCAGTCATTGAAAATAATTTATTGTGCTGTGATTAGGTAAAGATTGACTATAGATGTTTAATATACAGTTCTGCAAACAAAACAATACTTAAAAAGATTAAGGTAATACAAAATCAAGCTTTGCGAATTTGCTGTGCTGCATTTAGATCATCCCCGATAGCCTCACTACAAGTTGAAATGGGAGAATTGCCCCTAGAACTGCGCAGGTTCCAGCTGAGACTAAGGTACTGGTATGGTGCAAAGGGACATCTGGAAAATTATTCAGTTAGATTGATTTTGAAAGAATGTTGGGAGTATGAGTACAGAGAACTAACAAGCTTTGGTTGGGTAGTAAGGAAGGAGGTGAACAAGTTGGAGTTGAAAATCATTAAATTGCTCCTTCTTTTGCTATACCACCAATTCCCCTTTGGTTGTTTCATATACCTGTAATAGATTTACAAGTTAAGAAAATAATGAGTAATGCGGGGATGAATATTCCAACTGAATTAGAAGTTCAACAGTATATTACACAAGAGTATTATGCTGCACTACAGGTATTTACTGATGGTTCTAAAGATCCAGAATCTAAAAGGACTGCAGCAGCAGCATATGTCACTGCTTTTAAGACAAAGATTGCAAAAAAACTATCAGACCAAGTGTCAGTTTTTGCTACCGAACTTTTAGCTATCATACTAGCCCTACAGTGGATTGGAGAAGTCCAACCAGGAAGAACTGTGATTTGTAGTTTTTCAGTGGCTGCTCTCACTAGTCTAAAAAGTGGAAAAAACCCGAAGCAAGGCAAGAACTAATATTTGAAATGTTACAAAGTCTGTTTAGAATTAGGCAGCTGAGGGTTAAGGTAAATTTTCTTTGGGTACCTGCTCATGTTGGTGTGGATGGAAATGAAATGGTGGACTTGCTAGCAAAGAAAGCATTGAATCATTTACAGATAGACATTAAGGTAGCTTTGAGTAGAGCTGAATTCAAGACAGTGATTTCATCTGAAGTATGTAAAAAATGGCAGGATGTATGACATAGTGGGGCTAAAGGAAGACATATCTTCCAGATACAGGAGAATGTTGGAAATGAGAGGAAAAGATCAGGAAATAGAAAGCAGGATGTCATCATTACAAGATTAAGAATTGGACATACTGCACTAAACTATAGTCTGTTTTAAATAGGTAAGCATGAATCGGGAGAATGTAACAAGTGTGGGGAATTGGAAACAGTGAGGCACATTCTTAATAAGTGTCCAGCATATGAAAGGGACAGATTTCAGTTAATTCAGGAATTAGGGTGAAAAGGAGTAGACGATATTTCTCTAAAGGTACTGTTGGGAAGCGAATATGGGCAATCGAGAACTCAAGAATTGTTATTTAAATACCTAAAAAAATACATGAACAAAAGACAGAATTTAGGTTTTAATTTCCCTGTTTTTGTGTGTTTTTTCGTTCTTTTTTCCCAAATCTATGTTCGCTCCACACTCCAGATCAGTAGGTGGAGGTAATGCACCTTTGGTTGGTCTGCCAAACAGCCATTAAACACTACAACAAGAAGAAGAAGAAGAAGAACAATTTAAAAGATCCTGCAGTACACAGGGTGCCCACAGACCAACAGGCTGCACAAGAGGCAAAAGATACAAGTAAGTGTGTTGTTACTTTTTTAAAATCATTTTACAGTGTAAATAGTAGTCATTCAACCAGTAAGTGGCTCAAATTTGTCTTGTATATTTCAAGAGTTTTGTTTCAATTGCAAGCAATATTTGTGTGAATGTGTGATGACTGATTGATTTCTACAATTCTGTGCCCACTGGTATAAATGAATATATGAATGTGGGTACCCTGTTATGACTCTGGTATATTTCTGTCTGACACCCAGTGTTCCCATGACTGGTTCCTAATAACTGTGGAAAAAAAAAAAAGACTGTTTTTCATATTCACTGACTTGCAAATGAATTGTTTAGTAAAAATGCCCTCCAAATGTTGCATACTACAGTTCAGTTATCCATCAAAATGTTACTTTCTAACCCCTCTCTCATGCTAAATTATTTTATCTCTCTCTTTCTTCTTCTGCTTTTGGCTTTACCCATTAGGGGTCGCCACAGCGGATCATCCGTCTCCATACCACCCTGTCCTCCACATCTGCCTCTTTCACACCAACTACTTGTGTGTCTTCCCTCACCACATCCATATACCTCCTCCTTGGCCTTCCTCTTTTCCTCCTTCCTGGTGGCTCCATCCTCAGCATTCTTCTACCAATATAACTCATGTCCCACCTCTGCACATGTCCAAACCTCAATCTTGCCTCCCTCACCTTGTCACCAAACCATCCTACATGGGCTAATAAACTCATTTCTAATCTTGTCCATCCTCATCACTCCCAACGAAAACCTCAACTTCAGCTCTGCTATCTCCAGTGCTGCCTCCTGTCTTTTACTCAATGCCACTGTCTCTAAACCATACATCATCACAGGTCTCACCACAGTCCTATAAAATTTCCCTTTCACTCTTCCAGATACCCTTCGATCACAAATCACTCCTGCCACTCTACGCCACCCACTCCACCCTGCCTGCACTCTTTTTGACATTTCTCTATTACACTCTCCATTACTTTGCACTGTTGACACCAGGTACCTAAACTCGTCCACCTCTTCTCCCTGCAACTGCACCACTCCACTGCCCTTCCTCTCATTCACACACATGTACTCTGTCTTACTCCTACTGACTTTCATGCGCATACCTCCACCTCTCCAGGCTCTTCTCAACCTGCTCACTACACTTCACAAATCACAATATCATCCCCAAACATTATAGTCCAGAGAGACTCCTGTCTGACCTAATCAGTCAATTTGTCCATCACCACTGCAAACAGGAAAGGGCTCAGGGCTGATCCTTTATGCAGTCCAACTTTAACCTTGAACCAGTCTGTCATTCCTACTGCACACTTCACTGCTGTCACACTGTCCTCATACATGTCCTGTACCACACTTACATACTTCTCTGACACACCTGACTTCCTCATGCAATACCACAACTCCTCTCTTTGCACTCTGTCGTAAGCGTTCTCTAAATCCACAAATACACAATCCACAAATACTCGTTAATCACCTGCTCGAAATGCTCCCTCCACCCTCTCAACACACTTTCCTCACTAATCAACACACTTCCATCGCCATCGTTTATTGCTCTAACTTGCAGCACATTCTTCCCAGCTTGGTATCTCTGCCTGGCCAATCGGTACAAATCCTTTTCTCCTTCCTTAGTGTCCTTCCAACCTCTCAGACAGCTCCTCATATGCCTTTTCCTTGACTTTTGCCACATCCCTCTTTACCTGCTGCCGCATCTCCTTGTACTCCTGCCAACTTTTGATCACAAATGTTGAGCTCAGTAGCTCCTACTTTTATACCAAAGACTGTTAAAAACGTTTACTTACAATCTTATACTCCAGTGCTCATGTTAGTTCTCACTCTCCATTGTTCTGTATTGTTGAAAGATTTATGATCAATCTCTTGATGTCACCCAAATGAGGATGGGTTCCCCTTTTGAGTCTGGTTCCTCTCAAGGTTTCTTCCTCATTACATCTAAGGGAGTTTTTCCTTGAGCACCTTTTCACCACCACCGAGCCCCTGTCTGACCTCTTCCCTGAATCTCACAATACACTCTTCCTCCTTTAGTTTCCACCTTCAGTTTCCACCATCTTCTTTCAGTCCTCACACTTCTTCTTCACATCCAAAACCATCCTACAGACCACCATCCGATGCTGCCTAGCTACGATGTCCCCTGCCAACACCATACAGTCTTCAATCTCCTTCAGGTTGCATCTCCTACATAGAACATAGTCCACCTGTGTGCACCTTCCTCCACTTCAAGTCACCCTGTGATCCTCCTTCTTCTTAAAATAAGTGTTCACCACTGCCACTTCTATCCTTTTAGCAAAATTTACCACCATCTGGCCTTCCACATTTCTCTCCTTAAAACCATACCTACCCATCACCTCTGTTCCCTTCACCTGCCCATTAAAGTCTGCCCCAATCACCAATTGTTCTCTTCTAGGTATACCATATACCACTTCATCTAATTCACTCCAGAATCTTTCCTTCTCCTCCATCTCACAGCCCACTTGTGGAGCATAGGCACTGATGACATTTATAATCACCCCTTTAACTTCCAGCTTCACGTTCATCACCCTATCAGAAACTCTCTTTACCTGCACTACACTCTTTTTGTACTCTTCTTTCAGAATCACCTCCACACCATGATAAAACTGTTAAAACCACCTCCAATTTTCCTGGCCTTACTCCTTTTCCACTTGGTCTCCTGAACACACTCATTTACCTTTCTCCCCTCCATCAGACCAGCTACCTCTCTCCCTTTAACAGTCATAGTACCAATCTGAACCTCCACTCTACTACACTTTTCCTTTCCCTGCTGTCTCTGTAGACGTCTTTCTCCTCTCCTTCTCCTCTTTTGACCAACAGTAGCCCAATTTCCACCGGTACCCTGTTGGCCAACGATACCTGTGGCGGTCGTTGGTAACCTGGCCCTTGACCGATCTGGTATGAAATTATTTGTGATCCGCATATTTGATTTGGAACATTTTACGCTGTATGCCCTCCCTAACACAGCCCTTCCCATTAATCCGGGCTTGGGACCAGCACCAAGAGTGCACTGACTTGTGCCTCCCTAATGGCTGGGTTATATAAATATATAAAACATAAAAAGAACAGGTACAAAAAGCCTGTCCTAGGAACCAAGTTACTAATGTTGGTGTGCACACAGTCTTATTACTGTGTTTGCGCACCGGAAGGCAGCATTTAATGTTCATTCCTGCATGATTATCATGTCAAGTTTTTTTCTATAGCACTTTTTACAACAGACATTGTCTTAAAGCAGCTTTACAGAAATCAAGTCAATGTGAATGTATCCCTGATGAGAAAGCTGTGGCAAGGAAAAGCTCCCTTAGATGTTTTGAGGAAGAAACCTTGAGATAAACCAGACTCAAAAGGGGAACCCATCCTCATTTGGGTGACATCAAGAGTTTGATCATAAATCTTTCAACAATACAGAACACTGAGAAAGAGAAAGAGAACCAACATGAGTACTGAAGTATAAGATTATAAGTAAATGTTCTTTCTACAGTCTTTGGTATAAAAGTAGGAGCTACTGAGCTCAACATTTGTGATCACAGATCTAGCAACAAATCCAGCAACAGCTTCTCCATGCCAGAGCCTTAACACTCCAGGAGGTCCAATGTCAAAACTACTGAACAGAAAAAACACTTATTGAACACACTAAAACAAGTTTATTTATTATTATTTTTTACATAAATATGAATAAAAAGACATATTCCAGAATAAATCAACTTAAACTTTAAATAACTTAAAATATTTTGTTCTAAATAAAAAAATATATATTGTCAAACACCAGACGTCACACCATAATGCAGCTCTTCAGAAACTCTCCCTGGGTATATAACCGGCTGATGTGGCTTTGATTTCTCCTCTGCTTTCACACCAGCTTCACTTTGTGATTGTGTTCTGGTTGAAAAAAGATTCTTCCTTAACTCTTCTACTTTTTGTATCTTCTGCTTTGCATTCAGGTTTTTCAGCCATGTAGTTTATCAGCACTTCATATGGCCAGTGCATTTATAACACTAATAATAAATCTATATAAAATCATCTCTCTGGGCAGATATAATTGTACATCAGGCCAGATATGGCCAGTGGGCCTTGAGTTTCACAAATATGGTCTAAACATTAATGTATTCTGTAATAATGTAAGTAGTAAATAGCTAGCTTCATTTTGAAGGTATGTTGGGTGTGAAATTGCCTCTATGTAGTATTTTCAGCACATGTACAATATATTAATGTGTTCTAATGCATACACTTGGACAAACACTGAGCTTGTGTTTAATGCCAATAAAACAGAATATCTTCTTTTGAAACATACTCCCCAGCTAAGCTTTCTTTTCTCCAAGGTGACTGCTGTTCCTGATTTTCTGAAAAAGAAGATAAAAATGCAGAGTCAACTGAATGATCATGAAATATATTTGGAATCATTTGAGCTGTTTTTGGCGAATTCTAGTGAACACCAGTTCATAATAGAATTTATCCGTACAGTTCTTCCAGACATCCTGGCCAGGTATACACTGCACATACATACATGCATACATACATGCATACATACCAGTGGCGAGCCGTGCATTTGGTACCTGGGCCTTAAGGGGGGACGTACCCAACTTAATCCACCTCTTAAAACCACCACTATCAGGTCACAATTATGGAAACCATCAATACAATACAAAAACACAATATAACAACGTGTGGCATTACAGAGAGAGAGAGAGAGAGGCATTTCACATATGGAGGGTAAATACCATTTTACTAAAGCAAGAAACCCAGTTAAGGAAACTCCAAACCTCTACACTACCACCGCAACTGTGCACCAACATCATCTGGAGCAGATCGGAATCAATATTTGTCTAACCTAACAAAAACATAAAGAAATCTAAATAAAAAACAACCTACTCACCCGAGATGCAGACTCATGATTTGCACTGCTCCTCAGATGCTGTAATCCAGTGGTACTGCTCGTATTTACTGGTCTGGAAGTGGCGAACAAAGACAAGCTAGCTAGCTTCAGGGTTGGTCGACCTCTCCTAGCCGTCGGATTTTGTCTAAAACCAAATCAATTTCTCTTCCTCTGTAGACATTAAAAAAAGTCTAACTTTACCGTATTAATGTGTGCAGCACGCTACACACGTGTTTTGCCAGTCAAACTTGGCTGTAACAGTTTCCTTCTGACCAAGCAATCAGACGACCGAAAAATGCTGATGCTATTCTCGGTCAGCAGAAAAGGCTTTGCTAGTCATGTTTTTAGACAGATATTGATTTCTAAACTGCTCCAAATGATGTCGGTGCACAGTTGCGGTGGTAGTGTAGCGGTTTAAAATTGTCTTAACTGGGTTTCTTGCTTTAGTAAAATGGTACTCAACCTCCATATGTGAAATGCCTCTCACTCTCTAATGCTACGCATTGTTATAATACATTTTTGTATAGTATTGATGGTTTCTATAATTGCAACGTGATGGTGGTGGTATTAGGAGTTGGATTAAGTCGGGTAAATCCCCACTGAAGGCCCAGGTACCAAATGCACGGCCTGCCACTGCTTCTCTGACACACTTGACTTCCTCATACAATACCACAACTCCTCTCTAGGCTCCCTGTCGTACACTTTCCCTAAAAACACAATCACAATGCAACTCCTTCTTTCTCTATACTTCTCCATCAACATTCTTAAATCAAATACTGCATTGTGGTGCTTTTCCTCAGCATGAAACCATACTATTGCTTCCTAGTTACTAATCTGCAGAGGTGGGAGACTCAAGTCACATGACTTGACTCGAGTCACAATTTTCTGGACTTGAGACTTACTTGACTAGATCTCTGAAAAGACTCGACTTGACTTTAGACTTGCTCCTTGTGACTTTAGACTTGACTCGGACTTGTGCCTATTTACTTGAAATGACTTGTGAAAAATATTTTTTTTTTATATATTTAAGAATGGACTATATTTTCCAATAAGTCGGCGAATAAGTGGGCAAGGGGTAAAGTTGTTATGGCCAAATACATAAATCTGGTTTGATGTACGGTAAATATCTCCATAAATACTGGGGCATGACTTGATAGTTTTATTTTTTTTACATTATTAAAGATATTAACATGATCATAATAGTTTGTGGATAACTCTTAACAGAGCAAACAATGTTGGGTTCATCACCTTTTAAAAAACACTGCCTCCCTTGTACAGTAAGATTGTTTTTTTTTTTTTTTTTCTGATATTGATATTCTACTTTGAGTATGCAACCCATTGTTTGGTGTCTGAGATGACGGAATATACTTTACAATTATAGGTATTATTATTACTATATGTTGAGATGGGGACATGTGACTGTTCACTCCATGTTTACACAGTTACATCAGGGTATTGATAGATAGAAATGATCCAGTTTAACAACTGTAGTTCTGACTCCTCCTGAGAAGGGAACATCAGCACATTCTACTGTCTAAAAAACTTACAACTAATTCTTGTTTACTTGTTCATTTAATTTATTTTTATTTTAGAGCATTTAAAGTGGTTCTTAACGATATTTTATTACACACAAGTTAATTTATTTTTGTAACCCAGATGTGGTGTAACATCACCAGCGCTATGTGTCTAAATAAGTAATAAAAGTCCCGGAGTTAAAAAAATGTCGAACAAATCTGTGTGCGAATTGGTATGACTTGATGACTAAGTTGGGACTTGACTTGACTTGAGCCTTACAACAGAATGACTTGACTTGACTTTGACTTGCAATGTTTTGACTTGAGACTTTCATTTGGGGACTTACTCCCACCTCTGCTAATACGATCCACTTCCTGCTTCACCATTTTCACATCTTTTCTCTCTCCCTCACATTCCTCGTTCATCGGCTGTTCAAAATACTTTGTTCTTCATAATACACTCAATATAAATATTTATTATACATTTTAACCTTCTATGATGAAAGAAAACCACTCTATAAAATGCCCTGCTATGGAATCCTATTTTGTTCGACTAATACTTATGTGCAATTATAAGAAGTAATACAATTTATTGCATATATGCTGCAATACAAAATAGTACACAATCTCTCTCGCTCTCTCTCTCTCTCTCTCTCTCTCTTTTGTTCTTTCTGCTTTGTGCAGAATTGGAGCAGGAAAAAACACTCTGAACATGATGGGACTGGGAAGCGGCGCAGGTATAACTTGTTTATCAATCTACACTGTATGAACAAACATTGTGGGCACCTGGCCATGTGAGCTGATTAAACACCCTATTTAAGATTTCTGCGGTTATAATAATCTCCACTCTTATGGCAAGATGCGTCACTAGATTTTGGCGTGAAATTTACGGTTAGGGAGTGGTCAAATCTCATACCAGGCCACTCAAGATGTTCTTCTCCCAACCCATGTAAATAATATCTTCATTAGGTTTGTCATGCTGGAACAGGTTTGGCTTCTAAAGTGAGGGGAAATTAAATGCTACCAAATCCAGACCGTTTATAATTGTGTAGCACTAATATTGTGGTAACAGTTTAAAGAAGAACCACATATGGCTGGAATGAATCTGATGCCCTAATACTTTTGTCCATATAGTGTGTTGTATTAGTATTTAGTATTGGCATTATCTGTATTAAAATGTTCTATCTTGCTCCAGGTGAGATCGATCTGGAAATTCTGGAAGTGCTGCATGAAAAGCATCCAGAGGCCAAAATAAAGGTTGAGGTGGTTGAACCTAGCTACGCCATGCTTAACAAGTATAAAAGTAAGAATAGACACACACTTGTTCTAGGTTGTTACCATCAGGGTGTTAATAAAATGAAAGCTATACCCAGAGCCTTAACATATTTCTGGTTAAATGTGTTTAGCAAAGTGAATCTATATTCAATATTGTCAAATGATTAGTATTTGTTATTAAACCATTGCAAAATTCTTTATACATGTGCACTTATTTCAAACTTAAAATTCTTATTCCTTTTAGCAGATAATTTTGCATCATTTTAGAAATAAATGCTAAAATTCTCAATTCTGCCAACAAGACAAATAAATCCATGCCTGAAATAATAATAAAAAAGTTTCACAGTTAAATTACTTGGAATCATACTGTGTGCTAAGGGTGTAACCACATGTGCGTGTGTATTTTAATGACTTTTTTATATTTTCTTCTAGCTTCATTATCGAAGATGCCAGGCTTTGATTATGCCACCTTCAGTTGGAATGAAATGACCGCAAAAGACTTTGAGAACAAACTGATGAAGGAAAACTCTCATAAAAAAATGCACTTGATTAACATGATACAGGTTCGTATATGCATATCTGACTAGTCCAACAAGTGTTTTTATTAGCAAAAGGGGCAATAATTGGCTTTCATTTTTGTGTGAATCACAATGGCACTATGTCATTTACAGGTATCTGATAAGATGTATCTGTTTTGTTCTTGACCAGCTGTCTGCCATTTTTCATCAGTCACTTTATTGATTACAAATAAAAAGAGGGGATCAGTATAGGAGTAATTTTGGTAGTTAACATTATGTGTACAGAAGAACATTTGAGATTTCCTTTACAAAATATTTTTCACAGATGCTTTACTATGTGAAGGATCCAGAGGCCACACTTTCCTTCTACCGAAGTTTACTGCACAAAGGTGGCAAAGTCCTTGTCATTCTGGTCACAGGTAAGCATGTACAGATTCACTTTTACCCAATGGGCAAGAACACTTTGCAGTGAGACCTTTTCTAAGGCATTGAATCCCCTGTAGATGAGAGTGCATGGGCCAGGCTTACGAAAACCTTCCAAAATCAGCTGTATAAGGATGGAATTGTTGACACTCTTACATCCGGAGATATCAAAAGCTTTCTGGATTCCAAAAAAATTCCCTACCAAAACTACAAGCTCCAGTCCCTGTTGGACATCACTCAGTGTTTCATACCTGGAGATGAAAAAGGAGAGCAGCTACTCAGTAGCCTGACTGAGGTAATCGACTTCAGTAAGAATGCTTCTCCAGAGCTGAAGAAAGAGGTGCTGGATTTCCTTAAAAATCCAGAAAACTACCAGGAAGTGAACAACAGGATCCTGTTCGATTGCAGCACAGAGGCCTTGCTGATCGACGCTTAGGTCCAGAGCTTATAGATACTTGGCAGGGGAAAAGCACTTGTCAA
The DNA here is from genome assembly GCA_024362625.1 of Silurus asotus. Taxonomy (NCBI): domain Eukaryota; kingdom Metazoa; phylum Chordata; class Actinopteri; order Siluriformes; family Siluridae; genus Silurus; species Silurus asotus. The sequence continues at coordinate 5,437,086 of MU551584.1, forward strand.
ACAGCGGGTAAAAAAGATGAGAAATAAGAATTGACTATAAATATAAATCAGCTTTATTATTCAGCCTTTAAATCGATTTCTCAACTAAATCCCTGTTTTATTTTTTGCACTGTAAAAAATGGAAGAGTTTGGAATAAATTAATGACCATTTCTTACATGTCAGGAAGCGGTAGCTCACTGATTTAAAGCTCTGAGTTATTGCATGGAAAGCCAGGCAGGGGTGTGGGAGTGGGGGTTTAACAGTGAGGTAACAGTTACCTCAAATATTAAACCCTGTGCTGTTAATCCACATGAATACATTTACCAGGATTTTATTTTTTGTTTTTTCCCCCTTGTACTTTTTTCAAAAAGTGTCGCAAATAATTTGAAAACAATTAAATTCCATTCAAGTAAAGTACAACATTGCAAGTGCTGTTTTTATTGCTATTACACACACCACACACGCACGCAAAAGGTTTTGACTTTTTATACTTCCTGATTGTGTGAACTGTATAAACTTTTAGTGTTGGGGCCAGTTTGTCAACATAGTTTTTGCAATATTCAATCTGTTTTCCAGACTTCATAAAGGCTTGTGTAAATCTTACTGCCTCTTAAGTAATGGGAATGAATAAAGACTGAGTTTGCAATATCGCTGACTAAGGTACACCTATAATGGATAAAGTAAAGGAGTAGCAATTATTTTCAAAGTTACACAAATACATATACATTGGATATAAAAACTTTACAAACCACTGTTAAAATGGCAAGTTTGTTATGTAAAAAAAAAAAATTAATAAAAGAGCCAAATGTAGTAATTTCAAACCTTTTTTTCACCTCATATGTGATCTATAACCTGTACAACTCAACTAAAAATATTTGAGGTGGAAAAAACAAATAATGTGGTTGCATAAGTGTGCACATTTTCTTATAACTAGGGATTTGTCTATATATATATATATATATATATATATCATTTCCATAGTGTACCGTCACTAGTAAATTAATAGCTAACTTAATACATGAATTTAAGCCATTTAAATGGCTTTATACAACAAAGGACTAAAAGAAAAAGATGGATATTGAACATTTCTGTGCCCTACTTAGTGAAATGAACAAAGGAACAACAGGTGTTTAGCACAAACTAGCCTGTATTTAACACTAAACTAATCCTAAACATGTACAACAGCTAACCAAGCATAATGTATTATGAAGGAATGAGAGGGAAATAGTTTTTCACTTTACCATCAAGGAAGTAGAATGTATTAAACACACAACAATTCAATCTGATACAGCAGTAAAGAGGAGTACTAATGACACCAAAGCAGTAGCAGCAGCTTTGTATTATCAGAAGTAACTGAGGTAACATACACAGATTAGATGCAACTTTATTGTCATTACACATGTAAAAGTACAAGCAGTTCAGGTCTAACCAGAAGTGCAATAGCAGCAAGTGCAGAATATACAGTGTTCACATGAGTTACATAAATGAGATAAAATGGTATTATAGGAGTAATTTACAGATGTGTATGTACTATGAACAAAATATACAGATGGCTATTACTATAAACTGAAATTTAAAGAGGGATATGTACTATGAACATAATATATTTGCTATTACTATAAACAGAAATCGGGTGGATATATACAATGGTAAGTTCGGCTATGGTGAGCAGCAATGCAAAAAAAGAGCCAGTGTGCAAATGAGCATAGTTTTTGTGTAAACAGTCCATTAGTGCAATAATGAAGTGTGAGGTGTGAATGAATATATGAAGGTGGGTGCCCTGTGATAATCCTAGTATATTCGTATCTGACATCCAGTGTTCCCATGACTGACTGGTTCTTAATAAATGCAAAAAAGCAATTACTTTTTTTTCATATTCAATGACTTGCAAATTAATTGTTTAGTTGAATTGCCCTCAAGAGAATCCAAATTTTGTATACTACAGTTCAGTTATCCATTCTGGCTCCTCTCTCACGCTAACTGTTATATATATATATAAAACCTAAAAAAAAAAAAAGGTAACAGGTCCACAGGCTTGTCAAAATTGCACATCATGGCATTGTTTAAAAACCATGAATTTGTACACGGAAGTCTGGTATAAAGAAAATAATTGTAATCCGACAGTTTGACTGATCAATCATTAATTCTAAAGGTTTTCTCATATTTTGTGTGCTTTTATTGCTGTGATATTTAATATTGATATTTGTGAAAAAATAAAATCTATTGTGAGAGTATAAATTGTCTTGTTTTAATATGAAAATACCTCCATTGGTAAAATATATGAAAAATTAAGATTTTTTTGCCATTCTAAACATTAATGATGTATTCTGGAATAATGTAAGTAGTAAATAGCTATCTACCTTTTAAAGGTATCGGTCAGGTGTGATGAAAATTGCCACTATGTAGTATTTTCAGCACATATTCAGTATGTTATGTGTTCTAATGCAAACACTTAGACAAACACTGAGCTTGTGTTTAATGCCATTAAAACAGAGTATGTTTTTTTATTTTTAAACCTACTTCCCAGTTAAGCTTCCTTTCCTCCTAGGCCACAGTACCAAGGTGACAGCTGCCAAGCACCTGATTTTCTGAAGAAAAAAAAGAAGATAAAAATGCAGAGCCAGCTGAATGATCATGAAAATATTTGAAATCATTTGAGATGTTGTTGGTGAATTCGAGCGAACACCAGTTCATAATAGAATTTATCAATACAGTGTCTCCAGACATCCTGGCCAGGTATACACTGCAAATGCACACACACACGCAGACACAAACAAAATGTGTATATATATATATATATATATATGCATACTAATAGACTAATATCCATTACAATGTTATACATAATACACTCAATATCAATCTTTATTATACATTTTAACCTTCTATGATAAAAGAAAAGAACTCCATAAAATGCCCTGCTAAGGAATCATATACTGTATGTTGTTCCACTAATACTTCATCATGTGCAATTATAAGAGGTAATACACTCTGATGCATAGATGTGTTGCGATACAAAATAATATACAAGTCTCTCTCTTTCTCTCTCTCTCTCTCTCTCTCTCTCTCTCTCTCTCTGTTTTTCTTTCTGCTTTGTGCAGATATTGAACATTTCTGTGCCCTACATTAACAGCTAACAATGCATAATGTATTATGAATGAATAAGAGGGAAATAGTTCATTTTGGCTTCACCATCAAGGAAGTAGAATGTATTAAACACAACAATTCAATCTGATACAGCAGTAAAGAGAAGTACTGGGAAATTAAATATAACCAAAATGACACCAAAGCAGTAGCAGCAGCTTTGTATTATCAGAAGAAACCGAGGTAAAATGCACAGAATTGAAGTCATCTTAAATTATTAGCAAGTGAGGACACAAGAGTGCTCTATACATTTTATTATTCACACTAAAATGTGTCTATAACACTGTAAACTGGTGCTGCTAGCAATTGACAAAGACTGAAAACGGGTGAAGCTGTTGGCAATTGGTTGCCAACAGCTTCACCCGTTGGCAATTGGTTGCTCAAACTTGTCAAAATTTAATGTATAATACAAGAGTTTTATTTTAATTGCAAGCATCATTCGTGTTAATGTGGGGTGACTGACGAAAATGCAAATGCAAAAAAAAAAGTTACTTTTTTTTTCACATTTACTGACTTGCAAATTAATTGTTTAGTTGAATTGCCCTAAAGAGTATTCAAATTTTGCATACTAAAGTTCAGTTCTCCAGGGGGTTTCCCCCCCATCATGCTAAATATGTTATATAAAACCTATTAAAAAACATAGGTTAACAGGTAACAGGTCTACAGGCTTGTCAAAATTGCACATCATGGCATTGACATGGCACACACATATCAATATCATTATATATATATACATATATATATATACACACACACATATCATTTTATAAGAACGCTTCTCCAGAGCTAAAGAATGAGGTGCTGCAATTTCTTAAAAATCCAGAAAACTACCAAGAAATGAACAACAGGATCCTGTTTGATTGCAGCACGGAGGCCTTACTGATCGACGCTTAGGAGGTGGGGGCTAACAGTGAGGTAACAGTTACCTCAAACCCTGTGCTGTTAATCCACATGAATACATTTGCCAGCATGTTTTTTCTTTTTTAAAAAGTGTCACATAATTTGGATACAATTAAATTCCAATTATGTGTCCATTCAAGTAAAGTACAACATTGCAAGTGCTGTTTTTATTGCTATTTTACACACACACACACACACACACACACACACACACACACACACACACACAGACAAAAACATACGGTGGATCAGTGTATGGAGTTAAACGATGTGGATTTTAAACTCCATCACTATCTGCTGGGTTTCTTACAACAATGCAGTACAGGTGAAAAGGGTAATCGAAGAAAAAAATATGTTTGCCTGTTGACTGCTCATATTTTTAAAAGTACTAGAGTTTTTATTTAAAAATAAATGTATTTATGCAAATGAGACATGGCCTTAGTCACCTTGCATAAATTTGCATACTTATTTGCAAACAACATTTGATGGTTAGAATTCAAATGTCTATTTTACGTTAATGACATTCCCACAATAAAGACAAGTATATAACAGTCTGTTGGAATATAATTTTGTCATAAGATTATAAATAATTCATGTCATATTCTTTTTCTTATAATCAAGTAGAAATGTTTAGGTAATAAATCAGAATCTATAGATAAAAAGTCAGATCTTTAGTAACCTGCATTCCAAAACAGATGCAAAAACACAATAAAATATAAAAATCTAATTTATAAGAATGAATATTCATTATGTAAAATTCTGTATTATCCTTCTTATTGTGGGCAGGATTGAAATGAGACTCTTAATATAAAAATGTTTTTCATATAAAATATGTAGTTTCTACTGTAGTGTGGTTTGTCAAGGTCAGTGAAGGAATATGACATGTACATCATAATGACACATTAACTGTCAGTTTTGTGGGTACAAACACCTTGCTGATGAGAAGCATCAGAAACGATTCTCCAGGCTGGTTGAGCTGGTAGGAAGACTAAAAGTTAGACTATAACTAAAATTACCACTCTTTACAACCCTGGTGAGCAGAAAATAAGTCAAGTCAAGTTTATTTGTATAGCGCTTTTCACAACAGACATTGTCTCGAAGCAGCTTTACAGAATTTAACAGTTAAGGTGAATGGTGTGCATTTATCCCTGATAGACAGCCGTGGCGACTGTGGCAAGGAAAAACTCCCTTAGATGTTATGAGGAAGAAACCTTGAGAGAAACTAGACTCAAAAGGGGAACCCATCCTCATTTGGGTTAAAATTTTGGTGACAAGCCAAAATAATCTCAGAATGCACAACATATTAAACCTTGGGGTGGATGAATGACAGAAGAATCCACCAGAGACCAGTGAAATATCACCTGGTCTTTTTTAAATATTCAACTTTTTGAGTGGAAAATAAACTTTGCTCTGTTTTGTCGTTTTAATTTTAGAAAGAGAGGGAGAGAAAACATGAGAATTTATTTACAAATCTAAAAATAAATAAATAAATGAAAATACATACATTTTGTTTTTATGCCTTATTACTGATTGCAAATATTTATTTGAACACACGGGGTCGCACTAGGTCATTCCTTTTCAATACGTGAAAAGGAACTTTGTGGAATAATGGAGGAGATTTTGCTTAGTGAGTATTATCTAGTTCATTTTCTCTTAACTGATTTATTTTCAATATACATCCTGCAACATACCTGACGTTCATGTAATTGGGTATAGATGGATGCACAAGCAAGTAAACGGTGTTTTATTATACAAGGCAAACAAATCCAAATCAGCAGGCAGATCATAAGCAAGAAAGCGGCATGGGTCAGGTGATCAGATCAGGGCAAAACAAGAACGAGAGCATGATAACTGATTGAAACCAGGGTATTAAAATAAAACAAAAAGGTATGACAAGTACATCACTTTCATGTTTGTTTTAGTGGATTATGCAAAGCGATACCCAGAAGCAGTGTCTCTCCACAGAAATTCAGCATGCAGTGTTTTAGAGGCATGTCACGTACACTGCATGAGCTTTATGAATTACTGGGGGTTGAATTAATCACACATTTTTATGAAATATATAGATGCTTTATGCAAATGTATGTTTATTATTAGTGAAACTATTCTCAACATAGAACACGAAAACAAACTGGGGTGCAATTTTTAATATTTTTGTGATAATGGCTACTTGAACGTATGATTACATTTCTGTTCAGGTCTGTTTTAGGACTCAGAGTCTAAGCTCTCTAAATGATACCCTGCAAGTTTCCACGTGATGCCACAGCTCTTTGGGTTTTTTCTTCCTTCCCTTTTAATTAGAATGGTACTTAATGATCATGGTTGTTGGCTCACATGCATGGAGCAGATTGTATGCACCTCCTATGCTGCAAGCTTTACAGACCTTATATGCATTTGCTGCTGGGCTCATTATTCATTTCTTAAATATGGAGATAAAAAATGATTGAGGATGTTACCCATGTCAATTTTATGTCAATTGGTAAGTTGTGAACAGCCTACTACCCCTACCAAGATCAGCTATGCAAAGATGGAATTTAACAGACCCATAGAGCTGGAGAAGTCAAGAGCTTTCTGAATTCTGTAAATAAAGACCCATTACAAAACTGCAAGCTCCAGTCTCTGTTGGATATCAAAAAGTGTTTAAATGATACATTAATTACCAAAATGTTGTCATTTGTACTGTGCTAAATTTGAGAAGTAAACTCAAAGTTTAAACTCTGTGTCCAATCCACAGCAATTCATCAGTCTAATCAAACATCCAATTATATTATACATTCCTATAAGATACAGCATTCCAAGTGACACTGTGCAATTTCTCTTGGAAATAAAGTGTGTAAAACTTCCAGAATCATTTAACGTTTTTTTTTAAATACATTTTACCCTTTTTTTTTTTAGCTCGCACACAAGCTTCTACTGCTTTTGGTTTTGGACATGGTGCCTCTCCCAAACAGACACACACAACCAGCACTGAAATGTGCTATCACCAGTCATAACAATCATCTAACACATTGTAAGACCAGTAAAGTAATTCAGTGTATTATTTATTCAGCATACCCTTCTTTCTATAGTACAGAAAAATCCAATCTACAGAGTAGAAAGGTTTCCACTCACAATTACACGTCTCAGACGTGGCTCTCGGGCTGTGAATCCTCAACGTTCCAGTTGCTAGTATCTCTAACCACCTTACTCAGAGAAACTTACAAATATATTAAATGAGTGTGTTTCTGAAGAAAAATTATATTTATTTGCTTATATGGCTCAGTAGTTTCAAATTCACAGAGTTTAAGAAGTGTTCAGTGTGTGTGCTGATCAGTCATTCTTTTCGTTTACTCGTCCCATTTTTGTACGCATGTTGCGCAGTGTGAAGAACCACACAGTGGTCAGGGCGCAGGTCACCTCCGCTACCCAGAAGGCTGTTTCCCAGCTGTAGCGCTTGGCAATGGTGCTGAATGGCAAGCCGGCAAGAAACGCACCAACTGATACACACACACAAACACAAAAAAAAAATTATGGAACACTTATAACAAAAGATGTATTAAAATGACATAATTTATTAATCTTAAAATTACATTATAAAATATTTGTGTCATAAAAGTTCATCAGTTTGTAAATTGGTCAGAAATGTTCCTAGTGTTGGTCTTAACTGCACATGTTCCTGACGTTGCAATATTTAGCATATTTAAATACAAAGCACAGCACTATATTTCCGTAAAATCAAAAAAATGTGGTCAGCTGGACATAAGACCTTACCGTTTGCCATAAGCGCTACAATGGCGTGTGATGTCCCGCAGAAGTTCGAGGGCGCGCTCTCACTAGCAATCACCCCAAACAGTGCAATCGGCCCGTACGATGAGAAACCAAAAGCAGCACCCAGGATTAATATCCAGAGCTAGGTCACATAAAATACAGCAATCAGTTTAAAATAACAGCTCTTTAAAAAGAGGTGTGGCTAACATCGCTGTCAGTTCTCATGAAAGAAGTGTGGTTTCTGTGTGCCATTCTCAGGAAAGAAGGAGTCTCTATGAGTCAGTCCTAAAGAAGGAGTCATGGCCTCTAATATCATTACCAGTGAAGAAGGCATAGCCACTGTGTGCCTGTCCCAGCGAAAGAGGTGAGGCCCCTGTGTGTCGGTACCAGTGAGGGAGATGTAAACTTCTGTGTCAACAAATGTGTCAGTATGCATCTAAGATATATAGGCTATTTAACTATAGGCTAAATATATTGGCAAAATGTGATTAAATCAGAGACATAGGTACCTCTTTCTCCGACAACCCTGTGAGGATAGAGACTGGATGAAGAATGATAACCCAGAATGGAGCTTCCTACACAAACCAATGTAAAAAAATGGGATTAATTAACATATATCATGAGGAGATATACAAAAGTCATAAACCTAGACAACATCTATACTAGTTGAATAATTAATACTCTTAAAAAATAAAGTGCAGTTTAATAGAGACTGATTAAGAGAGCAGTTAATTTATACTAGTCATGATATTAAAATGAGAATCAAGTAACCTAAATGTGAAGGGCATTCAATACACTGTATAATGTATATTAAAGAAATCATACTTCTGTGACATCAGGAGTGATGGTGACCCGGAAGAGATACATGGACACGACCATACCCGCCATCATGGTTAAGAGGAGTGTATGCCGAGGGTTGCCATGCGTACCCAGTCCTTGCTGTTTAAACCATAGCTTCAGTTAGATTAGATTTGGTGAAAAATAAAAAGAAAGAAAATGGAAAATGTACACACATACCCGTGCAACAGCTCTGTCAGAGATGAAGCCTGCTGCGATGCTACCAGCAAAACCACCAACCTCTAAGGCACTCATGTACGAACTGCCTATGAAATAGAAGCATATATATATGACTATATATCTAATTAAACTATAACTAGCTATACTTTTATTGTTACACATTTAAAAAGATAAGTTTACTATGTAAACAGTTAATGTATGTTTATTTTTTAGTATGATTTCTCTTTTTGGTCTAACATGTTTGTCTAAGGTGCTGCAGTAATACCCATCATGGCCGACTGGCCTTTCTCCTGCATAAGAAACAGCTGCCCCCAGTCGGTGCACGCAATCTTCACTCCGAACACCACCAGGTAACCGAAGGACAGAACCCACAGGTATGGAGAGAGAACGAACTCTTTAAAAGTGCTTTCATCATTTGGGGCTTCAGAGAGGGAGGAAAAACAGAGAGTGGGGAGAGTGGGTTAAGCTAAGCGAGGTAAATTGTATCTGCTTTTATAGACATATATATATATATATATATATAGAGGAAATATATGTTCAATTTATAAGCAAAAAAGTGTATTTGGGATTAATGTTACTTTCTGAATATTTATTCACAAATAAAAAATATTGAGTTTGAAAAAAAATTATAAAACGTAATTTTGTTGCCAAACGTCCTATTTTCATCGCACTAAAAGAGGTCTGAACTACACTTTAATTCACTTGTTAAGAAGAATGGATGGGGCAAAAAGATGGAAATCAACAAGAGATCCTGTCTTCTAAACAATTGAAGTACAAGGCAACACTGGAGTGGTTAAAGAACACAAGGTTAAATGTCCTACAGAGCCTCAGACAAAGTCTTGATCTTAATCCTATTGGAACTCTGTAGCACTATTTGAAAACTGCAAGCATCACCCAACCAACCTGAACAACCTGAAACAAATCTGCAGAGAAGAATGAACCAAAATCACTTCATTATGATCAGCCACATATTAATGTTTGAGGGGTTATGTTATTTAATTTTCACGAAAATATTTTCCAAAACAATGTATTTTTACAACACATTTTATATGTTCAGTGTTTTAAATTAAATAATAAACAGAATAAAATTTCATTGGACCATTTGTAATTCAGTCATATGTGATAATTATTCAGGGATCTGTATACTTTTGCAGGACACTGTAGATCTTGTTACAGACTTCCTGTTATAAAACTATGTCTATATAATTATAATCCATCACAAATGGGATGGGACCAGAATTCCCTTTTTATAAAGAGGTGTGGGCTGTTGGATAATTAATCATATGTCTCCCAGATTAATAGACAGTAAAAGTGTATTGTTTTGCCAATAATGATACATAACATAATGAAATGATTTAATATTATCAGGATGGCATCATGCAGCAGGTCAGGAAAAGGAAATGTAAGGAGTGAAAATGCTGACCGTTGTGTAGAACATTACTATCAAGCTCTTACATTGTTTTTTGCCTTTGCCTTTCTTGGTCCCAGGCTGTATGCTGGGCAGGCCGACGTCTTTGGGCTCGTTCTTTACCATCAGCAGGCAGATGAATGAAAAGGCCATGCAAAATATGCCGGAGAAGCAGATGATGCTTCTCCAGCTGTAGTACATAGCCAGAAGTGTGGTGATGAGCGGACCCAAACTCCCAGCCAGGTTCATGCTGCAGCACAGAACGGCCCACCATGTGCCAAACTGGGACGGTTCGAACCACTGCGGCAGAAAAACAGAGGAGGATTTTACGTGATTAAATTCCTGTGTAAATATTTTACATTTACACAATTCAATTTTATGTAGTACTTTCTGTAGTGAAATCCAGAAAACGATTACTACTTTATTATTAATACTACACCACATATCTATTTTAATTGTTTGAACTTACACCAAACTGAAATCTCCATCTGGGTTCACACATTTCTCAGCTATGTATGTGTTCTTTGCAACGCAAGACATTCTGAAATCCGATTTATTAACCCTTGAATACAAACAATGCTTTGTATAAGTATTTGTTCCCCTTTCAACTTATATATCATGAATCTACACAACAAAAACAGCCCATGATACGAAATATAAGGGGGAATCTATTTAGGCTTTTTAACAAAAAATATTTAAAAAATTAATTAATAAAATTTTGACCTCACAAATATGTGACACCTGATCTGCACATGTTCTAAACCACTTGCTAACTGAAGCTATAATGCTGGCGACTCTAAATAACAGGTGCACGCTGACCTACTGCAATGGCAAACGTTCAAGGCTCGGATCTAATTATGTCGAAATGTCTTGAAACGTGAGCTGTGAACATGCACTCAGTTAGCTCCTCACTTTCCGCAGCACTTTGCCGCACGGTGGCCAGCCAAAACCCTGGCCAATGCCATTCATAAACCAGAGCAAGGTGAATGCTGTGAGGGAGGAAGACTGAGAGAAGAGGACATTGATGGCCCCAACGATGAGAAGGCCAGCGGAGAAGAGCCAGCGTGCACTGATCTGATCCGACAACACTCCGCTGATGAATTTACTGATGGCGTATGCCAGAGTCTGACTGCTTGTGATCAGACCTGAAAATGAAGAATGGAACGATTCAATAACATAAAAACATATGAGATAAAGAGTAGATGACAACTTTCCAGTAAACTTCCTGACAGCTTAAAGCAGACAGCTTTGCCTTCAAACAAAAATACATGTTTACAAAATTTTGTTTTAAAAGGACTAAATGATCGTACACAACAAAAATCTACTTTTGTAAAATTTAAAAAACTCAACAACTAGAAATACAATAATTTAAGACTTACCAAGTTCCTCCTTATCTAGCTTAATATCCTCCATAACTGACGGCATCAAAAAGGAGAACGTCTTCCGGTTGAAATAGTACAGAAAGTACCCCAAAAACATTGAGGTGAAGATGACAGCCCGGTAATAGGTGTAACCAGCCCCCATGTTTCCGATCACTAAGATAGTTTTGAGAGAAGATTATTGTCCTGAAAGACTTTTAGAGACTATAACCACCACAGAAGATAGGTCTTAGTGAATACTTCTGACAAGAGTCATCCCAACTCCACACAAAGAAGCAGAAACGATGCGCTCCAAATGCTGAGGTAGACCTAAAGAAGAATCAGAGGTTCCTTAAATTCTTTTGGTCCTCGGGATCATCACTATTGGCTCATCTCTTTCCAAAAGCACCTAGAACAAGCATGTTGTTCACAAATAAATCAAAAACACCATGTAAAACTGTCCATTATTTTTGGCAAATGTTGGGACACACACCTCAATCATGTCAGGTCATGCAAAACGATGGTGGGATGTCTTGAGTTTAATAAGTCATTGGAATACCAGGTTTCAATCAGTCAGATAATCAAACAAAATCAATCACCTCTGTATTATTGGTCCTCAAACAAGGCACAATCTGCACATGCATAACTCAAATGCTGTTGAATGAGATTTGACTGTTTAGGTGTATCAAACTCTGCTATTTGATTAATCAGATTAATGACAAATGATTTGAACAAAACTCTGCCTTAAAGCAGCATATAAGCAAGATGAATGTTTACAACATGCCAAAGACAGAAATGTGTCTTTACAATCAGTTTACATAAGACAAAACTGAATAATATTTGAAACATGTGCTCAAAACTTTTGTACAATTAATTTAATTAACATAAACAGTTACTTCAATTAAAATAAATCAGAATAATACAATGGCTGTTTATTTACACAACTTTCTTATTGTCAGTTACATTTCTGCCAATGAGAAAGCCAAATAAAAAGCATTTACAATAGGAAAATTACTAATAAAAAGCTTACATTTAAGCTATTTGTATTTAATTGATGTCTAAGACTTTAATACATGCGAAACACAAGTAAAAATTATATATTATTCAAGCTATTTCTTCATGCTTAAGAATCGAATCAGCCAATCGGTTCACAGAAACGAGTCGGTTCGTTTATCTGTCAGGCAGTTAGCGACATTAAACAGCGCTATTCATCACGAATCAATGGCGACTTTCAATCTCATGTCAAATATAAACGTATAATAGCACAACAAAAACTGCAGATTATATTTTGGAGTTTTATATTTATTCCTGAATTTTAAATTTGGACCTGAATCGGATTTGAGTCAGCGAATCGTTAGAGGACATGCAACGCTACATATCCTAGGACATTATACACACATTCTCATACACACAGGTCATGTTTTAAACCCTGTACTTGTCATTTCATACAAATAATAATAATAATCATTTAAATAAATCACTAAATGAATGTACCTCCATCTGCTTGGGACACGCTCGCTCAAAACCTTGCTCTCTGAGGAACTCACGCCCCCAAATACCTAATCTGGATTCTGATTGGCTGCTGTGCTGTCAATCATTGCGCTGCAGCAGAGTGCATCACGCGCACTTTGAGGCAGCGTGCTATTGTTTTCCTCATTAATGCAAAAATCAGAGAGGGTTCTTCTCATGCCGTAAAGCAGATTTAAAGGATTGAGATGTGCATTGCTATTTTAAATCAAACACTTATGATATGTTCATGCCACTGCATGGTTAAGCTTTAAATAGGATTTCCATTTTGCTGGTGGGTGTGAAATTATACTCACAGGGTTTATTTTAAGTCCTGCTGTTCCACCACTCAGTAGGGGACTTGGCATTAAAGAGGACTGTCTTGGGGCCAAGGTTTGGATTGCAGAATTCCATCAAAGAGAAGGTCGTAGTGGAGGGTGAAGACAGAATAGTTGACTACAGATCTTGACTGAATATATAATAAATGGACTTTCGGTGCCACCCAGATGATAAAGAGTTCCCACTATTGAGGCTTGATTCCTTTTAAAGTTTCTCACACAATCTCAGGAAGTTTTTTTTGCCACTGTCACCCATGGCTCTCTTATTGGGGAAAATAAGAAACTAATAGCCATTAATGTTCCCAATACTGGGAAGTAGAAGCTCAGTGTTTAAGGCTACAGTTTACTAATCAGAAGGTCAGGGGTTCAAGGCCCAGTATTGCCAAGCTGCCCCTCTTGGGTCATTAAGCAAGTCCCTTAACCCTCTGCAATCCAGGAGCACTGTATCGTCGCTGACACCCAGCTACCTACCATAACTGGGATATAAGAGGAAAGAATTTCACTTTACATGTAAAAGCCTCTTTTATCTTATAATTTAAACTTCATAACTGTCTTTATCGTTGTAAAGCTTCTTTGGGACAATGTTTATTATTAAAAGTGGCATACAAATAATTATTGTTAAAAAATTTCTATGAAGTGAATACGATGACCTCCATAGATGTCAAATCTGCATCCAGATCATAACATGCATAGGCTTTGACGTGTATAATTTAATATTCCCTTTTGACAAACTGACCATGGTGTGGTGCATCAGGGCAAAGACCATGGAAAAGTGTGTGTGTGTGTGTGTGTGTGTGTGTGTGTGTTTGTTTGTGTGTGCTTATTAATAATGAGATGTGATGTGCAAAGAGTGTGTGTGTGTGTGTGTGTGTGTATATATATATATATATATATATATATATACATGAGAAAGAAAGAGAGAGGGAGAGGGAGAGGGAGACAGGAGAGAGAAGAGGCAGTGTGCATGCTAACCGAGTGTGTGTGCTGGTTGTAAAGCATATTTACAAGATGGCATTGTGTCAATGTGTTCTACAGGCCTGCATTGTGTTCCATGGGTCTGAGGGTGTAACGCTAATCAGTGTGCCTCCCTTTTGAAGAATTCAGTGAACTGGCCTGGTTTTGCATCTTAAAGCAACCAAATGGATATGAGCAGAATGTCAGAACTGGGCTAAATCACCTCAGAGGAGCCACACAGGTAAATAATGTTATTTTCAATACAATCTTTTTACTGTGATGGCTTTTAAACATAGACTAATCTGACTCTCTGCACTCTCACTAATCTGATCTCCTTGCTTGTAAAATATTTTTGTTATTCTAGAGATAAATGCTTTTAAATACATTTGTTAGGAACACAAGGTCATGTATTATAAGCTTCAGTCATAATTATGAACATTCAAATAGATGTATGGTTTTAGAAAATGTATCTGGAAGGTAAACTAGTGCTCTAGGATATTTTAGGCAGAACTGGGACACTAGCATGGGGAGTATCTTTACATCACCCCATCACCGATCTCTCACATCAGTCACGGTTACATAAGCAGACAGAGAGGGGCACACACACACACACACACACACACACACACACACACACACACACACAGGGTAGAGAGAAAGAGATGTCTGTCACCTAGTTGTCTGCCTCCACATTTGGTCCCTCAGTTGCCATAGCAACAGCCATTAGTCATCATAGTGGAGAATTTCATGTTTTCACCATGTAATCAGATGTTTCAGTATATATTTTCACCACTTAGCTTTAAATAAGCTTAAACTAGTCTACAATTGGATCCTTATTGCCCTGATTAATATGTTTTAAATGGCAATGATTCTTTTAACCCTGACTGATTCTCATTTTCTAAACAACTATTTCAGAAGACGTATCCCATTGGCAGAAAAAAATAAATCACTGGAATTGGGTTAAGAAACCAACCTATCATTAAAACCTAAAAAAATATATTTTTTATTTCAACTTTCTAAAAAAATAAAACATTGTTGATCAGAGATCTTTTATAGACATGGTGAAGTAAAATTTGACAGTAAAGTCAAGATAGTCTTTAATAGTGGAATTAAGGGCCATTTTTAATCAGACTTTAATTGTGAAAGAGCAGTTCAAGGAGCATGAGGTATCATCTTCACACATGAATTGGCCAACAACTTTTTTCAATACAAGACACACAATAAATGCATCTCTAGATGGAAATAAAAGTTGTGATGTTGCATAAAGTCATTGACAACATACCAGAATAAATGCATAATAAAAGTTCACTACACAAAGTATTACCAAGGAATGGGATGTTGCAAGGAACTCCACAGATTCTGCACAAAGATGATGGCAGTTATTTGATAGATTTGTACTTGGGATCAGGTTGTGAACATCCTGCAGAAAGTGACTTGTTCTTTGAATTTATTGGAAACTCATCTTCATTGTTCCGCTGTAACACCTGCCTATATTAAGGATGGCGAGTTATTCCAGCCTTCATAGCACATGGTGTCTTTCTCAAAAGCATCTTGATCATTAACCTTAAAAATGTACAAATGAAGTAGCGATACTAATGGTTACCAGGTTTATTCTACATCTGTTTGGTCATTTTTCTACTCATGTCTGGGTGATCGTGTTATAGACAATAATAATAAAAATAATCTGTCATCATGTATTTTAACTAATGACCTTTAATAATACATATATGTAATCGGTCTTATGTTTACATTGTGATTCCTTTTTAATGGGATCAATGAGCCTCTCAGCAACTGCAGCTGGGATGACTTTTTCTTAAAAACAATTAAAATCTGTATCTATTATTTACAGTGTCACATATATATAAATATGTATAAATATGTATAAATGTTAGGATATTTTGCAAATGACCTCCATTTATAGGGAACACAATGTGTGTGTGTGTGTGTGTGTGTGTGTGTGTGTGTGTGTGTGTGTGTGTGTGTGTGGAGAAAGAAACAAACAGAGAAAATTTTATAAGTGCAGTTTGTACACTGATGTCATCTATCACATCTTTGCCATTGAAGTCTTCATGAATATTCATGTTACATCAAACGCCCCCAGCTCACTCCTGGCCACGTGATGCCAAAGACAAAAACCCACTCTCATATTTTCAAACACTTGACTGAGGAGATTTCGAGCCTGTTAGGCTGTATTTTCTTCTCTTTGTTCTGCTTTGCCAGTCTCCATCAGCATTCACAATCAGTGCCTTTGTTGCTTGGATGAGAGGGGACATTCTTCCAGAGGGATGATTTTTCTCGTCTCTGCAGGCCCTGGCACTGCACATGTCTGCCCCCGCACCGGCCTCTGTGCCAAGCTGGAGTCTCTTTCGAGCTGACAGACGCACACAAGCACTGCAGAGGGACAGGACATGTGCATGGTTCGTGAGTATGGATGATTTTTTTGTAATTTAGATATTATTAAGATAGATACAGATTTAGATACATAACTCATTGTCAGAAATCATTTTCATTAATTCATTCATACATCATGGACAACATGGCTTGATTGCAGTGCATCTCACACACACGATTTAATGCCATCCACTTACTGGGATGGTGTAGGTGGTAAAAAGAAACTGAAGAAAACAGAGGACACCCAAATAGATATGAGGAGAGTATGTACAGACAAGACTACAATCTCAGAATTTAATCTGGAGCCACTGGATCTGTGAGGGGGTTCCTGTATTATTGTTATACTGACCTGTTACTCCTTTACCATATGTGTTTCAGATCTTTGATACAATGGAAATGATCAGCTGATCAGCTGTCTGCATTTCCTCCTGAACATGTGTGAGTTCTCCATATGCATATTATTTAAGTTTTTCAAGTTCCTTCTATCATGTTATTATGTACAGGTCTCGATAAAAGTACTCGGAACATGTGTCTCTAGACTGTTTTCTCTTAACTATTATAATAAACTATAAATAACTATTTACCTTATTTTATACTTTGTCCACTTACATTTTTAGTCCAATTTGAAAATTATAGCAATTTAGTGAAGTAATGATACCCCAACCCTCTGATACACATGTACAACTACAACCTTATATTCTATAAAAGTTTTGCTGCTGTGTAAAATGTAAATAAAAGCATAATGCAATGACTTGCAAATGTCATAAACCCATATTTTATTCACAGCAAAACATGGAATCATGTCAAAAATTTAAATTGAGAAAATGTACCATTTTAAATAATATAATGAAAATTTTCTTTTCTTTTCTTTTCTTTTCTTCTACATTTGAAAATTGAGGAGACGAGTTGGTGGCATTATGGGAGAGGAATGTTGTCCCATTTATGTCTAAAACAGGATTTTATTTGCTCAAAAGTCTTGGATCTTCTTTGTCATAAAAATTTCATGATGCAACAAATGTTTTCAATTGGTGAAAGGTCTGGACTGCAGGCGGACCTTGGACTCTTCTACTACGTAGCCATGCTGTTGTAATAAATGCATGTGATTTAGACTTACCTTGCTGAAATATGCAAGACCTTCCCTAAAAAAGACATCATCTGGATGGAAGCATATGTTGTGCTGATGACAAGCCTGATGGTCTTTCTCTTCTCTTTAGTCTAGAGGATGCATCATTGATGGTTTCCAAGAAGAATTTCTAATTTTAGTTTGTCTAACAAGAGAACACTTTTCCACTTTGCCTCAGTCCATTTTAAATTAGCTTTAGTTTAGAGAAGACAGCAGCATTTCTGAATCATGTGCACATATGGATTCCTTTTTGCATTTTATGGCTTTATCCTGCATTTGGGATGACAGACAATCATTTCTGGAGGCAGTTCTGAGTCCATGCAGTGATTTCCATTACAGAATCATGCCTGTTTTATAATGCATTACCCAAGGGGCTGAAGAGCCAATGCACAGGCATACAAAGATCCAATACACATTATTGATTTTCTCCCTTGTCCATTGCCCACAGAGATTTCTCCAGATTTTATGACTTTTTTTGATGACATTATATACTATAGATAGTGGGATATTTTTGCTAATTTTATTTATTTTTATTTTTTTGTAATTGCAGCATTGATGAAATAATTTTCAAATTGTTCCACAATTTGTAGACAAACTGTTTTCGCAGATTGGTAAACCCCCACCTAATTCTTTTTCCAAGAGACTCTTCTCTCTTTTTCTACCCTTTTTACGCCCAGTCAGGTTACTGACCTGTTGAAAATAGGGCATGTCTAAAGGCACGTGTGGCATTTTTTCCTCATAACGCCAAAAATACTCAAAGTACTCTGTCTTTTTTGATCTACGGATAAGAGAAATACATAATTAGAATCTTTAAAGGGTCTACCTTTATTTGTAAACACTCATAATAACAACAAAACACTGTGCTTTTGTAAAATAAAGAAAACAGACAGGGGCGCTCTGTGCCGTCTTTGTCATCTCTCTTCACAGACACACAAATAAAACAACCTGAATCTCATTAAATATTTGTCTTACAGACATAATAAATACAGTACAGAGCAAAAGTTTGGACACACCTTCTCATTCAAAGAGTTTTGTTTATTTTTATGACTATGGAAATTGTAGATTCACACTGAAGGCATCAAAACTATGAATTAACACGTGGAATTATATATGGAATTATATACATAACAAAAAAGTGTGAAACAACTGAAAAATGTCATATTCTAGGTTCTTTAAAGTAGCCACCTTTTGCTTTGATTACTGCTTTGCACACTCTTGGCATTCTCTTGATGAGTTTCAAGAGGTTGTCACCTGAAATGGTCTTCCAACAGTCTTAAAGGAGTTCCCCGAGAGATGCTTGGCATTCGTTGGCCCTTTTGCCTTCACTCTGCGGTCCAGCTTACCCCTAAGCCATCTCGATTGGGTTCAGGTCCGGTGACTGTGGAGGCCAGGTCATCTGGCGCAGCACCCCATCACTCTCCTTCTTGGTCAAATAGCCCTTGATGCTTTCAGTGTGAGTCTAAAATTTTCATAGTCATGAAAATAAACTCTTTGAATGAGAAGGTGTGTCCAAACTTTTGGTCTGTACTGTATATAAAAGGAAGCTTAAAGTGTTTTAGTTTTAATAAACTAATTAACATTGAATAAAAATATTCATTGAATATGTAATCCGTATAAAAGTTAGAAGAGGTACAGTTTCTCCAGTATCACCTCATTAACCGTCCGTGTGGAAACTTAGCAAAGGTCACGTTTGGTGTCCTGATGATTTACATAATTTTAAACACCATAATTACTACATAGCATTGACATGGGTATTTTGGCTTCATGCTCTTTAGTGAGTTTGGTTTCACTAATAATAAACATACATTTGCATAAAGCATCAATATTTGTCCATGCCCATACTGATTAGAGTATTAAAAAATGTGTTAGTTAACCCTTGACAATCATGCGATTAATCATCATTAATTTCCGACAATCACTTTCCCAAACAGTCTGCAGTAACGTAATAAACGCTAAAATGTGGGCTTTCAATAATGCTAACGTTCTGAGATTTGGAATTTTAAAATGTAGAACAGTAAATACCTGTTTGTATTGAATAAACAAACATTTTTGCATTGTAGTCTTATTTTTTGTTTATTTTTGTTTGCAGTGTCGAAGAACAGCTTCACTTTTAAATTATTTTGTCTTTAATCAGATAAACATATGGCTATTAAATATTGATTGTAATATTAATGTTTAAGTTAGTTTATTTTTAGACAGACTTTTTTTTATGGAAAGGGGAAAAAGTAAGGCACAGCAGCAATACATTCAAGGTTTCTTCAAGAAAAAAAAGATGCCAAAGACAGGTAGATGCAGTGCAGTGCAGTTGAGAACAAATATTGTCTGTTCAATGTTTTTGTTTATAAAATGAGAGATGCTTTTTCCAGGCATTTGTGCAGAGCTATTTTTAAAGTATGCCTTTCCACTTCTGCTGGGGCACATGACTTTTCCCATGGGCTGTCCTTGACTGGTTCTTGGTACCCCCTGTCCCACCCAATAAAGAAATCCTAGAATCCTTTTCAGTAACTTTTCTAAAAAAGAGTTGACCATGACCATGTGACCATGTCTTTTTCTTAAAATGGTACATTTGCTCAGGTAAAACATTTGATATATTTTCTATGTTTGATTGTGAATAAAATATGTTTTTTTTGTGAAATTTGCAAATTATTACATTATGTTTTTATTGACAATTTACACAAAGTTCCAACTTTTTTGGAACTGTGGTTGTAGTCCTCAAATATATTCTGTACCCTGGATTTATGCATTTGTTAATATGCTCATGACTGGTGAGAATTATGAGAAATATGTAAGACATAAATTAATACTGAAATTACTAAACACCCTCCCACTCTGTTTTACTCTGTCTCTTTCTCTCTAGAAGGGCCATATGATAACAATATGATAACCTCATCATTAGCTGATGGCATGACATAAAACAGGACTTGGACATGCCGAGGAGACGAGACGTCTTTGCGCTAGTCCTGATTGTGCTGCCATGGACTTTACTCATCAGTATGTGGCATCATGGTCCTGTCACTCCACAGCCCTTTTCACACAAGAGTAAATAAAGATTTAATCATCCTTCTCCAAATTGCCATAAGTTATGCAATCTTAAATAACATTAAAACGTGTCCATATAATGACAAAACCAACTGTGCCTTTCATTACTAAGATAAGAACTATAATCAAGGCAAATGCAAGTCAAATTTCTGTGGTTTAAGAGGAATAAAACGGTCTATAAAGTGCAGTCATTGAAAATGAAAAATAAAGGTAGTAACAGCAACTCTGCATTACAGATGGTAGGCATGAAGTTGTCAACATGCAAAGAAATAACCCAAAAGAGAACTGCTTCACAGACAAGAACATCCTTCATGAACATGCATTTGGGCATCCCCTACCATGGTCCAAACTGCTCCCCACCATCTATGTCATCACGCCCACCTACACCCGAGCGGTGCAGAAAGCCGAGCTCACACGCCTTACCCACACCCTCCTGCATGTTCCGAACCTCCACTGGATTGTGGTGGAAGATTCTCCACGCAGGACACCACTCGTCACCAGACTGCTGAGGAGCTCCGGCCTCAATCACACGCACCTGAATGTGGAAACGCCGCGCCTTCAGCGTATACGCAGGGAGACGAGGGGCAATCGTGTACCACGAGGAACAACACAGAGGAATCTCGGGCTGCGCTGGATCAGAGAAAATCTTGGCCCTAAAGCCCGGCTTCAGGGGGTTGTGTATTTTGCTGATGATGACAACACTTACAGCCTGGATCTGTTTGAGGAGGTAAGTAGATCAGGAATTTTCTTAATTATGTAGTTGTTTATTATGTATTATGTAATTATGTAACTATCCTTCCTGGAAGTGAATGAAAAATTAACCTAATGACTCTCAGACACAAGGCCAGATTTTTTTCCCTTGATGTGTTTGTGCTTATTAGATGTCTTATTCTTCTTTTGGCTGCTCCCATTAGGGGTCACCACAGTGAATCATCTGTCTCTATACTACTCTGTCTTCCAAATATGCCTCTTTCAAAACAACTGCCTGCATGTCTTCCCTCACCACATCCATAAACCTCCTCTTTGGCCTTTCTCTTTTCCTCCTTCCTGGTGGCTCCATCCTTAACATTCTCCTACCGATATACCCCATGTCCCTCCTCTGCACATGTCCAAATCCCAATTAGGTCTCTTTTACTTTGTCTCCAAAACATCCTTAATGCTCTGTCTCTCTAATACACTCATTTCTAATCCTGTCCATCCTTGTCTCAGCATCTTCAGCTCTGCTACCTAATGCTCAACCTCCTGTCTTTTATTTAATGTCACTGTCTCTAAACCATACAACATCGCAGGTCTCATCACAGTCTTATAAACTTTCCCTTTCACTCTCATAGATACCCTTCTCCACCCACTCCACCCTGCCTGCACTCTTTTCTTCACATCTCTAACACATTCTGCATTACTTTGCACTGTTGACCCCAGGTACCTTAACTCCTCCATCTTCACCACCTCTTCTCCCTGCAACTGCACCACTCCACTCCCTCTAATTCACACACATGTACTCTGTCTTACTCCTTACTCTCCAGTGCATACCTCCACCTCTCCAGGCTCTTTTTAGCCTGTTCCCTACTTTCACCACAAATCACAATATCATCCACAAAACTCATAGTCCACGAAGACTCATGTCTGACCTCGTCCTTCAACCTGTTTATTACCACTGCAAACAGGAAAGGGCTCAGAGCTGATCCTTGATGCACCATCTATGTCATCACGCCCACCTACACCCGAACGGTGCAAAAGGCCGAGCTCACACGCATTACCCACACCCTCCTGCATGTTCCGAACCTCCACTGGATTGTGGTGGAAGATTCTCCACGCAGGACACCACTCGTCACCAGACTGCTGAGGAGCTCCGGCCTCAATCACACGTACCTGAATGTGGAGACGCCGCGCCTTCAGCGTATCATCCACAAAACTCATAGTCCACGAAGACTCCTGTCTGACCTTGTCCTTCAACCTATTTATTACCACTGGAAACAGGAAAGGGCTCCGAGCTGATCTTTGATGCAGTTCCACCTCCACCTTAAACCAATCTTTTTCTTTCCTACTGCACACTTCACTGCTGTCACACTGTCCTCATACATGTCCTGCACCACCCTCACATACTTCTATGACACACCTGACTTCGTCATACAATATCACAAATCATCTCTCTGTCGTACGCTTTCTCTAAATCCACAAACACACAATGCAACTCCTTCTGACCTTCTCTATACTTCTCCATCTACATTCTCAAAGCAAATAATGCATCTGTAGTGCTCTTTCTTAACATGAAAACATACCGTTGCTCACAGATAGTTTCCTCTTCTCTCAGCCTGGCCTCCACTACTCTTTCCCATAACTTCATGGTGTGACTGATCAACTTTATTCCCCTGTAGTTACTGCAGGTCTGCACATCTCCCTTGTTCTTAAAAAACAGTACCAGCACACATCTCCATTCCTCAGCATGCTCTCACATCTTGTTAAAACCTCCACTGTCATCTCTCCTAAACATCTCCATGCTTCTACTGGTATGTCTTCTGGTCCAACCGACTTTTCACTTTTCATCCTCTTAATAGCTGCTCTCACTTCCTCCTTACTAATCCTATCCACTTCCTGCGTCACCATCTCCACACCATCCAACCTTCTCTAGCTCTCATTTTTCTCATTAATCATCTGCTCAAAGCTCCCCCCATCTTTTCAACACACTCTCCTCACAAGTCAACACATTTCCATCTCCATCCTTTATTTGCTCCAACTTGTAGCACATCCTTTCCAGCTCGGTTCCTCTGTCTGTACAAATCCTTTTCTCCTTCCTTAGTGTCCAACTTCTCATACAGCTCTTCATATGCCTTTTCCATAGCTTTTTCCACATCCCCTTTTAACCTGCTTCCACATCTCTTTGTACTCCTGCCTACTATTCTCATCTCTGCCAATCCTAATCCTGTTTCGCCAACCTCTTTTTCCTTATACTTTCCTGCATTTCCTCATTCCACCACCACGTCTCTTTGTCTTCATTTCTTTTTGCAGCTTATTATATTATCTATATCCATTACCTTTTATACTTATCACTGACCACTTTTACTTTTTATATTCAAAGATCTTCGGCTTTTTTCATTATAATGAATGACAAAGCTGTTTTACTGATGTGCAACCTCATATTTGCACCACAGGAAAACACTTCTTGGGGCAGGGGAGTGAACTATTTAAAAAAGTCTAAGGATGTCAAGAAATTGTATAAAACTGTAATTAAATCAGCTATCATGCTAATACTTATTCAGTAGCCCACTGATTATGTGTTTTTCCCCCATAATTTAGATGCGTTCGACCAAGAAGGTCTCCGTTTGGCCCGTTGCCTTTGTTGGGGGCCTGCGTTATGAGTCGCCTAAAATCAACACCAATGGGAAAGTGTACGGCTGGAGCACCGTGTTCGACCCTCGGCGTCCATTTGCGATCGACATGGCAGGGTTTGCCATTAACCTCCAGCTCATCCTTAGTAAACCTCACGCCTATTTCAAGCTGAATGGAGTTAAAGGAGGATACCAGGAGAGCAGTTTGCTGGGGGAGCTGGTCACTCTCAGTGAGCTGGAACCCAAAGCTGATAACTGTACAAAGGTGAACTCATTAACATCCTTTTTTATTCAAATTATGTAAAATGTGTCTATAATTCTGCCATGATATCTACACCAATGCTGCTAGTACTACTACAACAGCTACTGCTACTGCTGCTATAATATACTGATGCTGCAACTACTTCTGCTACTGCTAATATTACTATTAAAACTACTACCATTACTGCTGCTAATACTACAAATACTACTGCTGCTACTGCTAGTGATACTATCACTATTGCTAATACTACTACAAGTAAAAAGCTAAAAAGCCCCTTTAATAATATAGATTACAGTTAACTTACTATTTGACATGGGAGACACATCGATCTCTGCCATCACCACTAACTCCATCCCCATCTTTGCCTTACTTTGTGTTTTGTTGTCTGTGACATAAGAAAACCTGTTTTCACTATTAAAATTTTTTTTACACACACTTTTTGAATGAAAGCTACACTCAAACGCTTGCTTAAAAATTCTTACATGTGATTGATTTCTTTTGCAGGTGCTAGTGTGGCACACTCGGACTGAAAGACCTGTGCTAGTGAATGAAGGGAAAAAGGGCTTCACTGATTTTAACATGGAGATATAAATAAATCTTTCAATACTGTCCCTTATTGTGCATCTTGGCACCTGATGTGGGACGTTGCAATAATGTTTTAAGATTAAAGTTGCACTGCACTGACTGGCATTGCACAAAGCCACGGAAAAAGAATAAACAGCTAACAAAGCACTACTGAACTTCCACTAAGCTTCACAAGCATTTTTCAGCCACCGTTTTTGGTATCTGGACAGATCTCTGTTTTCACACACTGAGGATCAGCAGCAGAAGAAAAAGGCTGTTGTTCGGCATGAGTCAGCTCTGAGCAATAGTTACATTATCACGGCGATTGTGCACGTCATCTTTACCCCCGAGATACACTGAGCCATTCAAGTCTAAATGACTTTTTTTTTTTTTTTCCTTTTTTATAGAATGTCCACTTTTGAGTAAGCTATGTTTCTCTTGGGATAAATTCACAACATGGGAACAGAAGCCCATGGATAAAATGTCAGTGTTTATGGAGTAATTTAACCTGGTGCACACACAGAAACCTTCACACACCACATGTAAAAAGTTTGGGGAAATTTTTACCATTTTTATTCTTAACTAAAAGCAGAAGTTTTGCACAACTCCAGGACTAAAGGAACCATTTTAAACAGCAGTGGGTTTAGTTTCTTCAGTATTGTACTTCTTACAATAACAAGAAATGAAAATTGTACATTAAGATATTGAGCATTTTAGAGCAATATAGTGCTTAGGGGCAGACAACATCATTATACTGATTTTGTCTTGGTTTTTGTGTGCGTTTAGTTGTTGCACATTCAATCCATGTTTTATTTTTAAGAACTGTTATCAATGAATGGTATACAATGAATAAATAATGTAAAAGTGACGTAAATGTTTGTCCTACAGTGACAATTATTAAGTCAGATTACAAATAATAACAAAATTGGAATTATTCCAAATAGTGTAATAGCAACTCTAATTATTTGCCCTTTTTGTGGAATTGAGGGGAAAAATTTGATGGATGGATTTAACATTTTTATATTATTATCAATAAATCTATAACTTTATTATTTATAACTCTAAAACAAGTTTAAAGAAATACCAATGCTCTATATTTGCTCGTCATTGTTGTCATATGACAATATTATACATAACTATTTTTAAAAACTAACTTAAAAAAAAGGAAAACAAAGACACACATGATGGAGACATGTGACTTGTACATTTCTCCTCACTCTATTTATCTCACAATAACAAAGTCTTTTTTTGATTAATGAATGCGGTATTTTCTTGTTTATATGCTTTTTGTCACAACAGTTTAAGGTATAAAAACATTTCGAAAAGCTACATCTTTGCAGGAGCCCCCTAACTTTCTGACCCCGAGAGCATGCTGTTGAAACCATGAGTGTGTGAAAACTTCATCAATCACTAATGTTTAAAAGGCATGTCCTAATTCTGTGATTTCTTTGCTATTTGCTTCCTAATGTGTATTTATTTAAAAAATGTTTGTGTATTCTCTTATTTCACTGTAGATAAGACAATTAAGAGAAATCTGGCAATAAAAAGAAAAACAACACTACCACAACTCCCAGTTGTCAAAACTTTATTATCAAATCAAAAATATCAAAAGATTAATAAACAGTTTATAAATATAAATCAAATAAAAAAATTAAATAAAGAAATTACACTTATATTTCAATATTGCTAAAATAATAATCGTATAGATTTCGTTTGCATGTAATCACTGTACCCTTTGGGGTTTGGCCCTGTATCACTGGGTCCATCATGTGGTCACTGAATGTCGACGCTCATTCCCAGATCAGGACTGTTTTCAAACTGGAGTTTAAAGTCAGATTCCTCTTCCTCGAACACAATGACCTGAAATAAACCAGAAAAAGCTGTGAGACAAACATAAATTATGTAGAGTTCTTGCCCTAAACATGCTCTTCTAACTCTTACCCACAGTGGGAAATTTTGTAGCCAAAATACTTTGTTAAAATTGTTAATTTATCCTATAATTTAACACATTTTATAAAGAACAAATGTACAATGTGAGTTCAGCAAACATCAAGCAGCATACACTAGGGAGATCAAAAGTAAAGAAAAAAATAGAACAAAATTTGAATGACAGATTAAAAAATACATCACAAAGTGAAACACTAAACAACACAGACACACAAATGTAAAAATATAAATAGATAAACTCTATATGCTCCTCATTCCACTTAAAACTGATTTCCTGATGCAAGCTCAACTTCTTTTCATTTTATTTCTAATCCTGTCTTTGCTTTGTTACCTGATTGTGTTCCCCTGTTTTGTGGTACTTTGTGATTAGTTTGCTTATGTATAAGCTGATGGTTCTTTTTTCCTCTGTTATGTCTTCTCTAACATGCAGTGAGATGAGTGCAAGGGCAATCCACAATTTGTAACCAGGGTTTGTTGGACAGGTAGACTTAAAAATTGCCCTTTTATCAGAAGAACTTGAGTTTAAATTCCACAGTGCCAAAGCTAATTGTGGCTGGAAGACAATGCAGCAGAACTGGGAAGAGGGAAGATGGGATATCACAAGGATTGCTGAATCGTAAGCATTTGTGAGCTCAGGTATGCAGAAGAGCGTAGATAGAGGACACTTTCCTCTGCATGCATCATCATGAACAGCAATTTGCAGTAGGTTTTGCTGTTAGTTTGTAGTTGGTTAACTGCACATGTTGGGAGGTGATCAAATTTAGGACAAAAATTGAAGAGAAAAAAAAAAAACGAAGCAAATAGGTTTAAACAAGGATATTATGTAGTTCAAAAACGAATAAAGCACGCAGGGGTCAAAATCAGAATACAGAGAAATGCGTGATCTACGATCTACAGACTGGCATAAGACACATAACAGACAACTAATCTGGGTATAAGTGCATAATATTATCACTAAACATAGAACAGTTGAATGCAATGGATAACAGACAGGGGCAGAGACGGGAACCAAACCCATACAAAGAAATGTGCTAAAACAAAACCAAAAGCACATAGTGACTGTACAAGCTGTAATGACTGACTTGGTTGATTCCACTGTTAAGGAAAGGTCCTGGGATGTAGAGTGCCTGCTGGGGGCCCACGTGCCAATAACGTCCCACATTCTGGCTGTTGATAAAGATCACGCCTTTGCTCCAGCTCTGTAACAATACCACAAATGATTTCTGCCCTATTTACAGGATAAACACAATGCAGACGGGTCAGAAAGTATAATTTTACACTGGATCAGTGTACAAGTGCACATTTTGTCCTAAATGTTGATGTTAGAAGCAGGAAAAATGGGCAAGCATAAGCATTTAAGTGAGTTTGACAAGGGCCAAATTGTGATGGCTAGACGACTGGGTCAATGCATCTCCTCTCTTGTGGAATGTTTCCAGTCTGCTGTGGTCAGTATCTATCAAAAGGAATCCAAGAAAAGAACAGTGGTGAACCAGCGACAGGGTCATGGGCAGCCAAGGCTTGTTGATGAACGTGGGGAGCGAAGGCTGGTGTTGTCTGATCCAACAGATGAGCTTCTGAAGCTCAAATTGCTCAGGAAGATAATGGTGTTAATTTTTGACAGTTTAGGGCTCTTTTGGCAGCAAGAGAAGGACCAACACAATATAAGCCAAGTGGTCATAAGGTTATGATTGAATTGGTGGCCATAAAATTAAATAAATTAAAATTTTCAATGAGTGTAATTAAACTTTAGCATATTTTACTCACAGGCATCTTAACGAATGTGTCACTTGGGTATCCATCCACAAAAATTCTTCCCTGGAGAAATGCCGGAAAAATTGGCTTCTGAGGGAGAGACCTCCACGGAGCTCTATACAAACTAAATGGTGCAATTTGCTTAGAACCTGCTTAAACCAAATACTTACGCAAACTAGTTCATGTAATATGTACAGACTCAAATTCAGATCAATATTTCACAAACCTGTCGATAAAGCTCTGGGTCATATCCAGGCTGTAAATTGTGAAGTCTCTAAGAGGCATGTTGTTCAGTAAAACGTCTCCGACAATCCCTAAAACCGAAGAACAAACAAAAAAAATAACCTTCTAGTAGTCTTTTTGTAAAATAATAATTGTGAAAGCCATGTTATTAGATAGGTAGGTAGTAATACATATTTGGACCAAGTGTCATACAGAAACCTAAATCTGCATCTTGGTCATTTGTTTGGTCCACTACCTTTGCGCTGATTGTCCATTGCGTAGCCGGAGTGCACTCTTCCGCAGTTTTCCAGCAGCAAACTCAACGTCCGAGCCTCCTACAAACACACGATAAAATTGTGATACAACAAGGACATTTTCAGTCAAGTCTCACTAGTCTGTATTAGCACCTATGACTGCAGAGTGTCCTGTAGAAACTTGAAACATGCTGTGAATCTAAACTGAGTTTAACTGAAACATCGATAAGAAGGAGGTTTGTTTATAATGACGGCTGTGTTTCTTGACAAATGGCCATTCTCCATTCATAGTGTGGCTTCGATTAGAGATTAGACAGTGATTTCATTTCATTGTAACTGCAACACACTGAGGAAAGTGAAACATAATGTGGAAAGGGATTCCATTCTATTAAATTCTAACACAACGTCAAATTCATCAAAAAAGCAAAAAAAAAAAAAAAATCCTGTTGATAAGATTAATGCTTTTCAGTGCAACACTCTGTTCTTAGATCACGAGTCAAATGCGGTTTATCTGGCCTACAGATAAAAATGATAAAAATGTAAATAATAATGTTTTGCAGTAATAATGCAGTTTACACCACTGAATGATTCGTCCTCACAGGTTGCTAAGGCTACTTTAATAACAAAACACTTAGGCATAAATTTCTATATCCCTACAGCTTTCAGCTCATAAAAACACTTTTACATTAGTAAATAAATAAATCGTTAATACCTTCCCATCAGAAACGGCTAACTCCTTATTCTTGTAGTCGAAAGTACCGATGAAACCTCTGTTGACAAACACCTGAAACATCATATGACCAATAAAAGAATATTAATAGAGTGCAACATTATTTTATTGTTATTAAATCTGCTCAGTTTTTACCAGAGCCCTGTCTCGAATGTTGTTTCCTGATTTTAAGAAGCCTCCGGTGGTGATGGTGGTCTCGTATAGTGTGTATCCGTATGCTTGTCCATTCCTGTTGTTCATGGGGAGATTCTCCATATTTACCGGAGTCCTGGATTTAAAAGGCTTAAAAAAAAAAAGGAAAACATTTATTTTATTACACTTTTTCACTTCTCGACTGTATGTAACTGTTTGTTAAGAATGACAAAATGGCCTTTTATAGTTCATTATTAGTTGTTATTATATTTATTGTTTATTGGTTATTTATAAGTGTCTGGTTTATGCTGTGGGATTTTGTATTCCAAAAGCCACTGCACCTCTTGGTTTATGTCACATAATTATTTGCTCCTGCGTCACATTTTGAGTTAAAAATCACCTGTGATTATGTCAGATCTTGCGTTTTGCCAATTATCTTGCTTTTGTCATTTATAGTTTTTATCAGTCCTGCTCCATATTGTTTATCATGTTCATGTGATTAGTCATTTTGTCATGTGTTCGCATTTTGTTTTGTCCCTTATTATTTATAAATATTATTCTGTTAACATATTGCATGAAAAGTGATTTTGTGGCTTATTATGTATTATTGCTAATAAACTATAAACTGAATACTATAAACTAAGACCTTTTGGTAGTAAAGGATAATGTAATCCTGTTTCTGAGTAATAAATATACCATATTGCATTATCCTACTATAATATAAAGGCCATTCACTGATCAGAAGGCCAGAGGGTGAAATGGATCAAATAACTTCACACCTCCTTTGTGAAAGGCAATGCGTCCCATAAAGAGAGGTGTCTGTACATAATGGCTGCCTCATAACTTTCCTTCCAGCGCAGAGCTGGCATTTCTGGTAGCGGATCACCTGAAAAACAACTTGCTCAAATCAGATCTTATTGAAAGACACACGCAGACACACACACACGTGGATTAAAATGAATAGTTTGGCCAACATTAAAATGTACTTAATGCCCTCCGTGCTCATATGCAATCAATAATTGTTTGCCTGATTTGTCATTGAACCAGAGCTATAAAGCTAACATAGCTTACACTTAATGCAAAAAGAAATCCTTTAGCTTCCAGTTTTGCACTATGGTTTCTGGTAGTCCACTGTATGACAATACATGTACAAAATGGGCAAAAGTATTTTACAGCTAAAATAGGTCATGTTATTGTCAGTGTGGCCTGAAGTATATAAAGGTTAGGTAAGAAGTGACTCAGATCATAATAGTCAATCAAAAATGTTGTTTTATTAAGCATAAAAGTATAAAACTGGAGAATATTTGCTCGTATTACTTGTTAAACAGTCAGGATTCAAATTGCCTGTTTTATGCCCTTTTAGTTTTTCGTTCCGAGTGTTTCCGAGTTTTTCCCACCAGATGTCGCCATAGTGTCACTCTTCAGTTTTCCATTGTTTCTATTTGTATTCGATCCCTTTGTGCATTTCTGTTCCCCATTTGTTTCTTTGCTTGGTTGATGTTGGTTATAAGTTATTGTCTTTGACTGTTTTTTTTTTACCTCTAACCTGATATTTCCTGAAAAAAACTTTTTTTTTATTCCCATAATATTTAGTTTTTCCCTTTTGAGATTTTTCTGATCCAAAACGCAAGAGACACCATAACATCAAAAACAAAGGTCAAAAAACTAAAACAAATGCGGAACTTAAATATAAACAGTATGTGATTAGCAGCAAGTAAAAACAATGGAAAACTAATGAGGAACAAAGCAACACAATGGCGACATCTGGTGGGGAAAACAGGTAAAAGAGAAACAAAAAGGGCAGAAGCCTTACAAGCCCCCCAAATCCTAAGAAAAACAAAATTGAAGAGGTGACTTTTAGACACCAAAGATGATTAATGTAATGGTGTTGATGAATAGTGTGTATGGGAACACTGCATACATTTTATGTTTTCCAAACTGTTTCCTTAAACAAAAAATGTTGTCACTTACTGCTATATCGACTGAAGAGTTCTCTCAGCAGGTGGTATTTTGGTGTATATTCACCGGCCTCGGACAGAGGCGCGTCATAATCTAAAAAAATAAATAAAAAAAGCATAAATGAAAAAATATATATGTATCTATAGATGTCTATACTCAAAATATGATCATTTGCAGGACAATTCTGTAGAAACTCAACAAAGCTACGCTTAGGATAAGAGTCTAATTTATATATGTCTATTTATTACAAGTACACTGCTCCATACAAAATCCGTTTATATTGCACTAACTGATGATATTCTTATACACACTTTTTATATTGCATTTTCATTGTAAACTTGATAAGAGAGAAGAGATGTATGTCTGCACATATGGTGGCATTAACAATAAAACCCTTGAAACTTGTGGCTCAATACTGCTCTCTAGTGGTGATCTTGAGTAGTGCATGTCCAGAAGGCTTACTACGAGAAAGCCATCTCTATCTCTCCCTTCAAATAATCATAATTTGGATTGAAGAAAGAGTTAAATTTTGTCAGGGTTTTTCGAAATCTTTATTATTATAAATGTATTAAATTTTATTTGACCTTGGATGTGTTAATTCATATTCGGTAAATTTCTGGGCACATTTGTCAAGTTTTTTTTTTGGACGTGTCAGTCACTTTATGTTCTTAAAGAACTAATGAAAAGAAGCTAGATAGTGTATTCTGTTCAATTTTTTTGCTCACATGTGTTATCTGTGATAGTAAAAAAGACTAAAATATGACCTTTTATTGTGATTTTCTCTTATGTCCGCATGAAGCCCTTGATCGAATGAGTTGGTCAGTGCAATGTTTGTTTATTTAAATGTTTGTATCCTTGGAAAGATTTCTTTTTACCATTTATGAACAGTGCAATATAAAAAGATGACAAACCGTAGCTTGAAATTAGAGCTTTGTAAGAGGGCTTGGCCACGGCTCCGGACATGAAGCCGAAGTTTGTTCCTCCGTGGAACATGTGGAGGTTGATGGACATGCCGCGTCGCAAGACTTCTCGAACCACTCCAACCATGTCTAACAGTGAAAAGACACACTCACATTTAGCTATTTAGTAATTACAGTATTTAGTAGTGCAAAACTTCCAGACTCTTTAAAGACTCTTTGAGAGAGACTGTGCTAAAGTTTTCTAAATTAATCTTCTTGTGTATTATGCCAGGTTTCTTTCAGCACCTCCCAAAGTTCTTCTTTTAGATTTAGGTTGTCTTTTTTTCCTTCATCTGTCTAGGTCAGGGGTCTCCAATCTTTCCCAGAAAGGGCCAGTAAGGGTGCAGGTTTTCATTACAACCAAGCAAGTCCACACCAAATCCTACCTGTTCAAATCTAATGATCGTCATTTTTAATGACTATCAGGTGTGACCATTGATTGGTTGGAATGAAAACCTGCACCCACACCGGCCCTTTCTGGAAAAGATTGGAGACCCCTGGTCTAGGTGATCCAATACTTTTAATATAATTCCATTAATTCAGACATCACCAACACCACTAAATGCAAAATGCAGCCCATTTTAAAAAATGCAGTGCATTTAAAAAAATAATTTTTTCTTCACGATGGCATGCAGCTCAGAACACAGGTGCATTTTTTCATTTCCGTTCAGAAATTTCATTGGTCTAATGTTATGTTGCTAAGTTTTTTGGCTTGTAGTTTGTGAAACCGGGAAAAACCCAGGAAAATTTTCATAAATAAGACGCTTCCTTGTTTAAGCCGTGGGGTTCAAAGCGTATGAAAAAAGTCGCGGCTTATAGTCTGAAAAATACGGTACCTGATTTTACAAATTCCCTTTGTGGATAAATTGACACAAATCTAAATAAGCATGCTCCAAAATCTAGTGGAACATCTTCCCAGAAGATTTAAGGTTATTATAACGGCAAATAAGGACTAAAAGTGTAATACGTAGGTTGTTTAAAACGCAAATAGAAATCTTAATGCATAATACTACAAAATATACCCTCTACAGGAAGGACGTGGTGCAGATCTCCCCAGCCATCGAATCGTCCGGTCCAGTACTCCGTAATCAGAACAGGACTGTTTGGCTGTTAATCAGTTAGACAATAAGTATGAATTAAAACACTTGGTCCATGCTGTTAGAGATAAATCAACAGCAGAGTGGTGTGAGGAAGTAGAGTTACTGAAAATAACTGAAATAGTTTAGTTTGTTTATTAATCATACATTTATCTGTTATAATTTAATGCTGAAGGAATTTCTTAAACAGTCATTTATTAATAAATGTACATCTAAAACATCCAATAAATCGTGCACATTGCCTTGAAACCACAAAGCAAAAACACTTGACACTCCGTCCACAATGGTTACATTAAAATCTCCTTTAAGACATCATATCAGTGATTATATGATTTAAAAAAAA
The DNA here is from genome assembly GCA_024362625.1 of Silurus asotus. Classification (NCBI taxonomy): domain Eukaryota; kingdom Metazoa; phylum Chordata; class Actinopteri; order Siluriformes; family Siluridae; genus Silurus; species Silurus asotus. Next base: position 5,471,538 of record MU551584.1, read on the forward strand.
AATGCTTTCTTAGCTATTATATAAAATGAACACTTTATGGTAAATTAAAATTAAGAATCAACCAATCATTCAAATCTTTTGACCAATCAGTATAAAAGGCAGTACTGTGATCCAAATTACATTATTTTTATTGCATCTTCTGGAGGTCTGCTTGGGCAGTGTCCTGGTTACTAATGTTTCCCATAAAAAAACCATCAAAAGGAACTGAGATAAAAAGTCTTATTACCTGCACAGACTCCAAATACTTGATGTCTTCGTGATTTATTTTCCGTAGATTAAGAGTCCTGAGGACTAAGACAAGGGACAAAATGAATTAACTTTAACTCATACACTAGAAAGTAATAATTCTGCTATATGAGACTCTTATCAGTGGCTAACCTCCGCTAACTCCTCCATTCTTTAAGCCCTCATGGCTATCTGATGTGATGAGAAGCTCACTGATGCCCCTCGACTCAAGGGCCTAAAGGAAAAACAGCAAAAACATTTGTTTGGTTTGGATTATATTTAATATCTAAACAAAAAATTATATTTCTCAGTAAAGAAGTAACTAAAAGTACTTATATGCTCTTTTGGGTACACGTAGGCATACTTTTTTAAATTCTCAGTGCTTTTATTCTGTTTTTCACATGCTTTTGTGTGATGAATTCACTTGCATTGCTTTTGGTCTCCTTTCTCCTCCCCCTAAGCCACTCATTTGTTTCTCTATTGTCTGCACCTGCTTTGTTTTAATGCCCTGTTATTTCCATTTCTCTTTCCAAATAATTGTGAATTGCCAAACACATCATTCAACATTCAAACCTGTGCTGTTGTTATGAATTTAAATGAACATTGAATTTCTATCTTTAATGTTACATGCCTGAGATTTGACCCACGTTATGGACTTATTTCTGCGAATGCTCCTGTTAAAAACACACCACAGAAAAAGGTCCAGATTTTTCTGTTTGTGCTGAATTGTAGCCTTAGTTATAATGATTTTGTATAGAGTTAACCTCCTACGACCTGGATGTCCACATATGTGGACATTGTGCACAATGGTGTCTTTATTGTTTTCTGTAGACACAGACTGAGTGTCCACATAGGTGACATCATTTTTTTTCAAGAAGAGCTTCATGTTCAAAGAAAATATATGGTTATTATAATTATTGGTTCTTCCTAACCCCAAATAACTGGAAGAAATCTAAAATGCAAGCCAAACCAAAGCTCAGGTCTTAGGAGGTTAAACAATGTTTTTTGCAAGTGAGATCTGTTTGATCAAAATATATAGATGAAGAGGGATAAATATGGCGCTGGACAGACTAAAATCGCTAAAGTGAGTTGCATCACTAAGTAGAAATCAGCAATTGACAAATCTTACTGCAGCACTATCAGTAGGCAGGACTCATTACTTATTATTAGTAGGCAAGAATTTCATTACTAATAAACTTAGAATGAAAAATTAGATATTGAAAGATTAAAATGCAAGTGGATTAAAATCCAATTCTTCCTTAAAGGGCCTTAAAGGGGTCCTTCCGCTGCTCAGATTTGAACATTTCCTTTAGAAAAGCTGTGTTTATCTGTACCTCTTTCAGAAATGACATATATTGCTTGTCCACTGCATAAGATCCATATTCATGTTCCACTTGCATGGCGATGATGGGGCCGCCTTTCTTGAACTAAAACATATCAGAATTATTTTAAAAAATTGTATTCCTCATAAAACATTACAAAGCACTTTGAAATTTAAAATATTAAACCAATAAACCTGTAAAGGAATCATTTTGGGGATAAGCTTGTCCAGAAAAGCATCGACAGCCTGTATGAAGCCAGCATACATTGTCCTTAGCTTCATTTTCCTGTCTTTTAACAGCCAGCTGTGAGTGAAAGAGCAGAACACGGAGCATCAGATCAATCAAAACACTAAAGACTTGTTTTAAACATTATCACTACAATCCTTGCAAAGTTGATCTAACAATCCAGTAATTCGAGGATTTGTACATTGTAATTAATTTAGCATAAATTCAATTTGACTAGGTGACTTTCATATCAGACAACCAGTGGTGGACAAAGTACACACACCATTTACGTGAGTTAAAGTAGATATATATACTTGGTAAAATATTACTCCAGTAAAGGTTTAATCTTTCACTTGAGTAAATGTACAAAAGTATTTGCCTTCAAATGTACTTAAGTATCCAAAGTACTATGATTTATGGCTATAATGTTCCTATAATCATTTTTTTCACAAGACTTTTGCTTAATCAACTCAGTTTATGTAAAAAAAAGACTCTAATGTTACTCTAAGGACACCAATCTATTAATAGAATATTATTTATGAGTCAAACACTGATTGATATCTATTAAAATGATCATCGTAAAGTTAAAGTGCAAGTATCCCCAAATGCAAATACTTTAGTGAAGTACAGAAGCGTGAAAATGCTACTTAAGTACAGTAATGAATTGCATTTAATCGTTACTGTACTCCACTGCTTTTATGTCTCAGTCATGGGCATAAATTTCATTTAACAGTAGGGGGGGACAATTAATATAAAATTTCTCAGGAGCAATTTTTGAGGGGGGACACAAATAATACAGTCAAATTGTACTTACAGTATAAAGACACAGTACATTATTATTGTAGCATGGAGACTGTGTCAATTATAATGGTAATTCAAACTGCTTTACATAAGGAAAGTAAAACTATCATAAAAAATAATCACAACAATAAAAACAAGGAATTAATAAAAATGTTTAACATTTTATTTACAAATGAATGAAGACACTTAAGAACAGAATAGAAATTGATTATAATAATACAGTGGGGTCAGTTCAGATGTAGCACAGTGATCATTTAGTAAATGCACAGATAAACAATATGCTAATTGTGTGTTAATGTTAACATTATTTCAAATCGTACGAAATAAAACACTGCATGGGAAACGGCTTTGGTGTGTTAGTGTCAGTGCACTATGCTACAAGTTATTATAAACAAGCTAACATTCACTAGATAAGTCATATTTTAATCACTAATAGAGCAGATTCATGGAAAATTACATCCGTAATCAGCATTTTTGACGCAACTAATTTATGAATGAGTCTGCATCAACTACAATAAAGAGGGGTTTTTTTCTACATACACAATTATTTTAGGTATAGATACATATATTTTTCATATAATAGAGAATACATATAATAGAGAGTGCGATTTTTAAAAATATTTTTATTGAGGGGGGGACAACCCTCGGATGGGGGTGGGGGGGCATGTCGCCCATGGTCTCAGTAGTTGAAAAGCTACAATGCTATAAATGCTGTATCATATAGTTTAACCTGATTGGTCAGAAGAATAAAAACCAAAGCAGGAGAGTTAAAACAAGGACTAAATGTAAAAAAATAATTATTAGACATTAAACATTATATAATCAATATAATATCATATAATAATAATAATAATAATCAATCATATAATCTGTAAATAATGTGTATTGGATAACGCTGAATATCATTTCTTAAAATAAATCAGGAGTCTCACCTGGGCAGTCCTCCGAGGTCCAGATCTGAGGAGACATACGGACCCGGGTGAAGGATAACCCAGAGACCCACATCTGCTGCCTGCTGAAGAAATGTCCTGAGGAACCAGGGGTGAACTTACAATGTGAAATACTACTCATTATTACTATTATATAAATATATATCTACTATATGAAATATACAGAACGTTCTGAACATTCTTTCTGTAGATAATGTTTGTATGAACAGGTGTTAGGTGTATTTAGGGCCGAACGCCCTGCCTGTTGTCATGGTGAAGCTGCAGTGGTTTAATTAGAGCGTGCTGATGTAATCGCTGTAGCGTTACTGACTCTTAAACCAGCGAGTGAATCTCCCACCTGACCGAAGCTGTCAGGGGAACGGCTACATAAATCGCCTGTGTCGTAGGTACTAAGAGATGTTTGGCATGATGTTAAGCGGTATAAGCTTAAAATCCATCCAGGAGTAAAATACATGTGTTAAGCACATATTCGTGTTAAGCTCACTCTCTTAACAAATACTCTCTAGGTTTCCTAGCACTAGTACACACTGGAGACAAAAGGTTCGGCGGCTCAGGTGTACACGGTATAAAAAATTTACATTATGACAATCATCTTATATCACAATGTTACGGTTGAGCGCAAATGTGTGAATCCCTTTAGGACAGGAGTGACCAACCCGCGGCTCGCGAGCCACATGCGGCTGTTTGGCTGGTTTCATGCGGCTCTTACGTTCATGTCGATTTTTGTGTGTTTGATTTGTAATGTGCGTGTTCACTTTGCTTGAGTTCAATACGGCATTTTTAAGACTTAAATGAGCTTGTGCCCCTACTGGGAAACTTTGCGGTATATCAGACCTTGACATGAGGCCAATCATAAATTACAGGGATGCACCGAGAATTTTCGGAAATACCTAAATCACCGAAACAACACGTCAGAAACACAAATATAATGACGCAGTAAAAAAGCGCAGCAGCACACGGGTATCTGGATAAGAGCAACATGTCTGCGATTTGCCAAACATGCAGTGATGAAATTTCAAGAGGTGGTGTATCTGCAAAGAGTTTCTCCAAGTCAGGTTTAATTTATCACCTGAAATCCAAACATCAAACATACAAACGCGGCGCAGAAAAGTAAAGTCAATCCGTCTGTACGCATGCGCACTCCGTCTGTAGAGGATGTTTTTGAAAAGACAGGAAAGTTTTCCAGTGATGGTGCCGAGGCAAAAGGCATAACACAAATAATTATGGATTTCATTGGGAATTAAATTGAATTTTCATTTCGGTGCAGCCCTAAAATATTATCGTTGGTGTGGCCCTCTGACACAATTCAGGTTTCTCATGTGGCCCCTTGTAAAAATTAATTGCCCCCCTGCGGTATATTCATCTCACGCGCATGCGCATTTGACGAAAATACCGTATTGAACTCAAGCGAAGTGAACACACACATAAAAAAAAACCCCACAAACAAAGTCTGTGTTTTCTACCCTGAAACACGTGAAATCAAAGCATCGATCTGTTCTGACTGACACACACGTGAAATAATTGCTTCGAGTGGCAACAACGGAATACGAGGCATATTTGAAGGGGATTGTTCAAGGCAAGGATGCCAAAAGTCCCACTAAGTAACATGAATAGTAAAAGAACAACGCCATTGTAAATTATTATATTTTTGTTTGTGGACTTGGTTAAACTAAGAGTTTGTGTGTGTGAGACAGTGCACACAATGTTCATTGTTGAAAATGACTGGCCTGTGGTCTTAAAACTGTAGGAGTCAATTTTTGTCATTATGTTGGTGTGTGACATTTACAATAAGTCTGGCTAAGCAGAGGTGTGTGTGTGTGTGTGTGTGTGTGTGTGTGTGTGTGTGTGAGTCTGGCTAAGCAGAGGTGTGTGTGTGTGTGTGTGTGTGTGTGTGTGTGTGTGTGGTGTGTGTGTGTGTGTGTGTGTGTGTGTGTGTAAGAGGAAGGGAAGGGTAATGTTCATGTGTGTCCATGTGTATGAAGTGGCTCTTTGTGGTAACACAGTAAAAAATTTGGCTCTCGGTCTCTGACTGGTTGGCCACCCCTGCTTTAGGACAAAATGTGTTTGTAAAGCTTTGGACATGTTTCATTAAGGCACCCAATCAAAATGTTCCAAGCTTTTAATGATGGAAAATAAAACACAACATTATGTCATTCATTCATCAATGTAACTACTGGAAGTATTGTTTCAGTTCTCTTGCACTACTGTAATGTGCTAACTACCGCATGCTGAATTTTTTATCTGCTTAATGCTGTAAAAAGAAATGGCCACAAAAAGAATTCCTTACAGTTCCCTCATCTGCATTTTCCTTTTTTTCTATTGATTATTAAGACTTTTGAAGAACACCACACAGCTTGTCATATTCAAACGAAAACACAGAAGCGAAAGCTCCTCGATCTTGGAGATGTTGAAAAGCTTCAAGTTTCAAGTTACAGTGTATTGTCCATCATACAAGTCTTTGTGAATGAACTCTTGCATTAGAAACGAGTATGTACGTTGCCAGATTTGCCTTGTGGTTTGGATGATTGTCTTGGTGCAGACAAACATGCACAGCGGAATAATAGTTTTGTTCTGTATTTAGTGTAAAATCGATTTTTATATCTATGCTATTCAAAAGAACCTTCGGGAGCGCAAACTTTTGCACCCAAATATATCATGACATCTACAGCTCTCTGTTTGAATCTCACTCTCTCTCTTTTGCACTGCGTGTTATGTTATTTGGTTTTCAAATTAGCGTATAAGTAATGCCTTTGTTTAGCTTTGTTCTATAGAACTGCATTTGGTGTTAAACTGCATATTTTGAAACAATACTGCAGATGTTATAAACCACACCTTTGTCATGCCATTGTCCATATAACTGTACACTTCTTATAATGTAGAAAATAAAACTGGTTTCATTGTCTTCACTCTATTCACCGGTGTAACCTCACACCTGTGTGCAGGACATTTTCCTACTTGCAGATGTTGTTTAAAGTCAAACAGATGAGTATGAAAATGTTCTTACTCCAAATCCAGACCTGCGCTGAACTGGAAGGTTCCTTGTTCAGGCTCGTGCAGGTTCCACGGCACGTACCTGAAACAAAGATGCAGATCAGGTTACTGACACCGTCCTCATGGCTTAGTTTTTTTAATAGTGTCCTGGGTGTGTCTGTGGTGTGTTCCACACATACGTGGTTAGAGTGTTGAGGCCACAAGCCTTCATCTTTAGCATGCGATCCTTCCAGTAGGCTCTAGGGACACGGAAATAATGAAGGGAGCCCCCGAGGATGCGGAACGGCTCACCTCCGAGCGTAAACTGCGAAGAGTTCACTTTTAATCCATGTTTCCTGTTGATCTTCACCTTCTCTGCTTGTCCACTATAGCAAGATTTGGAGTTAATACAAGAACTTGTAGTCTGATTGTATCTATTCTGGGACCATTTATTTGATGTGTTTGTGCACAAAAACTGATCTGTAAAAACATAGCACATAGTTCTTCGTCCTCTCAGCGTTCTATGTTAAACCCAACCACAGTTTTCAGAGCAAAATTGCAGCAGAACACCTGCAAATACAAAATGCTACATTTCCTACACATAAACGTTTGGTACGTTTACTATGTTCTATACTGATCAAAATATCGGTTTCTGAGATTTGCAAATCAGTGCATTCAGTTATTTATTATTATTTTTTTATATTTTACCCTGTGTCCCAACTTTGTTTTTGGAATTGGAGATGCATTTGTTAATATTTTGCTTATCTTGCATTCTTTTTATAACTAAAGGCTCTTATCCCCAATTTTCTTTTGAAGGGTTCTGATTTGGCTCTAATAATATTGGCTCCAACTCTAATAAGGTTGTACATAGACTCCATTAGAGGTTCCATCATTTGAACAGCCAAAGAAAAAAGTGTTTTATATGGCTTTCTTTTGTATTTATGTGTTTGTGGAGTGTTCCTGATAATGCAGAACATCCAAAAAGGTTCTAAAAGGTGTTAATGTAATACAATAATAATAATAATAATAATAATAATAATAATAAAGTGAGATTCACACTTTCCAAGTCTTTCTCACCAGGTAAGGTGATGGAGTTTTAGATTCCTGGTTTTGGAAGACCTACTAGGAGCAGAACCTAATCTCATCGTCTGCTGAAGATCTATCCACCTCAAGGTCTGATGCTTTGAAATGATTTTCTATTTGCAATGCTTGTAAGGAGTGATTAATAACTTCACCTTAGCCATCCCGTGGCTTTGAGTTACATTTCAGATGGTTGTGGGTTCAAATCCAAGCAATCTCATGATAGTGTTTATACTCCCATTATATACTTTATACTATAAACTATGTTACAGTTATAATGGTTTCTGTACAATTGACAATTTTGCCAAGGCTGCTGCCAGGAATTTACTGTACAATGTACAACCCATAGTGTAATAATAATAATAATAATAATAATAATAATAATAATAATAATAATAATAATAATAATAATAATAATAATAATAATAATAATAATAATAATAATAATAATAATAATAATAATAATAATAATAATAATAATAATAATAATAATAATAATAATAATAATAATAATAATAATAATAATAATAATAATAATAATAATAATAATAATAATAATAATAATAATAATAATAATAATAATAATAATAATAATAATAATAATAATAATAATAATAATAATAATAATAATAATAATAATAATAATAATAATAATAATAATAATAATAATAATAATAATAATAATAATAATAATAATAATAATAATAATAATAATAATAATAATAATAATAATAATAATAATAATAATAATAATAATAATAATAATAATAATAATAATAATAATAATAATAATAATAATAATAATAATAATAATAATAATAATAATAATAATAATAATAATAATAATAATAATAATAATAATAATAATAATAATAATAATAATAATAATAATAATAATAATAATAATAATAATAATAATAATAATAATAATAATAATAATAATATTTAATGTGGTATTTAGTATTTACAATATTTAGAACTTAGAATCGCAATTGTTTAATGTAATAACATATTACTGAACCCAGCAGGCACACGAACAACTATATATTCAGTTTCATGAACAAACAACATAAACTAAATATATATATATATGTGTGTGTGTGTGTGTGTGTGTGTGTGTGTGTGTGTGTGTGTGTGTGTGTGTGTGTGTGTGTGTGTGTAATTGTCTTCCTTCTTTTTTTCTCTCACCTGAAGTGCCGGTAAATGATAATCCCGGTGATACTCAAAAGCAGCAGCACACACCGCCTCCTGTGCGCGCTCCTGACGTTTACCACCACCATCAGGATTAAAGTGAGCAATTCTTTATAAAGACCAAATATTTTAGAAATAATTTTTTTGCACGAAATGAAAAATCAGCTCCTTTATCCACGCCAAAAAATTTTATAAAAAAGAAGAAGCCTCTTACATTACAATGTGTTGGTTTCTTAGAAACGCAGTGTGTTTTTTTGGGGGGGGGAGGCAGCGCGCAGCGCGCGTGAACTGGGAGTCTCTAATTCCGCGCACGGCGCGCGATGCACGCGCACGGCGAATGATGCACGCGCACGCACTGGCTAGTGTTTTTTTTTTTTAATATATATATATATTTATCCAGTCCTATAGCTAGCTCTCTCCCTCTCTGCGTACATGAGAGTGTGTGAGTATGACTGTAGGGTTTTGAAATAATACAAACCCAGAGTACGACTTACAAATTTTGTGTATATGAGGTAGGAAGTTTCAGCTTTTTTTCAGTGTTTGTATCTGTATCGTGCTAACTGGGTATGTGTGAGCCTGTTTACTGCTAATGTAGCATAGCTTAGCTTAGCTCTCTGTCAGTCACACAGCGGTGATGGTGTTGGTTGCTGTGTTTTGATAAGAAATATAATATAACAGTTGAAAAAATATATTTTTACTAAAAAGCGTGACTGTTAACGTGAATGATGTGCGTAAAAATGTATATAAGACATAGCAAATAAAAATAACAACCAACTACATCAGCTGGAGGTTCAAAACAGCTGGTTGTTTACAAGCAAACAGACAACACTGATATGTTATATCTGTGTTTATGCTACTTTTATACCATTTTAGGTACTTAGGTAAGTCATTTCCATGATGATTTGATAGGCAATTTTTCTGCATTTGGACCTTGACCGTGGTTTTGATCATGTACAGTGCAAAAGTTTTCACCCCCTTTTTGCTTTCAGACGGAGGAGAGGGAAAACATTCCTCTGTTTTTCATTTACAAATGTTAACATTCGATCAAGATGATGGTTTAATCGCATCCGAGATGAAATATAATCTGAAATGTTGATAGAAATGCATTTCACCCCTCTTGAGCTTGTCTAAAGGGGATACAAACATTTGCACTGTACACATTGAGGTGGGACAAAAAGGGGGAAAATCAGTATTGTACATTGTCATTGGTATTTTTTTTTGCTGAATAAAATATATTTCTTTTGGATATAGTGGACCTTTTTATGTACAACTTTGAATGGTTGTACTTTTTTGCAGCAATACACTACATGCACCTACATATACAAACATGTCTAGGCTTGTAATTGACAAGGAAAATCACTACTTAGTACACACTTTTATATTCAGATACACTTAATCACATTTTTTATTCACACAAAGGAAAAAAGCAATTTGAGGGTTAAGGACTAAATGTTTAGAAAAATGCTTGCTTTTCATTTACAGTGATAGAAATAATAAATACAATTAATAACAATTTCTAAGTAAAACAATGTAAAAAAAAATAATAATGAGCCATAATTTATAATATAAATATATAAATATTATATATACTTATTTTATAAAAATGTAAGCACATTTTTGGTTTTTATTAGCTAAGATTGTGTGTGTGTGTGTGTGTGTGTGTGTGTGTTAAATGGAAGGACAAATGATCAACCATCATTTTCTGTTATTATATACATTTTCTATAAAATAATTTTATGATTTTGATATTATATAATTTTAATATTTGTGTGATGTTTAATAATAGCATGTATTGCCTTTCTATTTTGAGATGGACACATAAGAGTTTATTGATTCTTAAGGATTGTGCTCTCTTCCTCCAGACACAAATAACTGTAAGCCTTTTGTCTTTACAGTTTACCAGGATTTCCTGTTTCTACCATGAGTTTATTTTCTGGCTCACCATCCTTCTGCAGTTGATGATTCTCCAGCTGGTATGGAGATGACGGACAGCGTAAGGGCCTTCCTCCGAAATGTTGTGACGGTGAGCAGCTTGGTCTCCAGCATACATGAAACAAACACAAACGTAGCCTTGCTTTTTTAATCACTTCAGGATTAGTTTCACTAAGAGGTTCCCAGATTGTGGTTTATAATCATTTTTTTATTTTCAATTATTGTGCAATCAAAAATAGAAGGACAACAGACTTTTGTGTGCTCATTTTAAATGTTATTAGGATTTGCATTTTGACTACGTGCTGAAATTAAGAGTGTATGTGTTATTAGTCTTTTTTCCATTATTCTGACACATTGCTTTACTGTAGGTCAGTCATTAACGCTTTTTGTATCCATTGACCTCAACTTAAAAACTGGTGTTTTTTTTCTAATCTGATGGTTCTTTCATATTGATACCTATACTGTCTTTGAGTACTAAAAATAGCCTTTACATTTTAAAAACCTCATTTAACTTTCAGACCTACTATAAGGTTTGTTTTGTGTAGCAGCCTACTGGTTTTTTTTAGATTACTAAAGGTTTTATTTTGAGACATGAATCTTAACAACAAACCCAATGACGGTGGAAATTTGTAATTCTCACAGAGCTCAAAACAGTGCGGAAAATCTATTGTGGTAAAAGCGTAAAATTGCTCTGTCCTGAAGATGCTTATTCTGGAGATTTCGTACTTAATGTTGAATGAACATCTCTATATGGAATCAATAAAAAAATTTGAGAAGAAAGTATAAATGAGCTGTTCTGTAGAAAAGATCCAGCACCAACAATTTGTTTGTGTTTTTATTTGTTTCACAATTTGGTGTTTTACCTTTTAGGGGATGAAGGATTCTGTTCTGGGGATCACGACGATCACAAAGCTTGATGCTCGCATCCAGCAGAAACGGGAGGAACAGCGGAGGCGCCGAGCAAGTGGCCCACTGGCACTAAGACGGGCACAAAGTCAGGACCATAAGCCTGAGAAGTATGTGTGATGTGTGTCTCTACAACATACAAACTTTTTCATATTTGTACTTTTTTTTATATATAAATGTTTACCTTGTTGTTCTTTTTTAGTGAGCCCAAATTAGCAAGTAGGATTTTTCAGTGTTGTGCCTGGAACGGAGGCGTGTTTTGGGTATGTATTCTTTCACTGGCCGGATGTTTAATAGTTTACAGTTTGCATTGAGAAATAAATCCTTGACAATGTACAATAAGATAATAATAAAAAAAAGCTTTAATTTCTAAAATCTTACATTATATGGACAAAAGTATGGGATCTTTGGAGGAAGTTGCAATAAATGTTCCTTTCACATGAGCTAAGAGACCCAAAACTCTTTCTGCATGACAATGCCTTTGTGCATTATAAACATATGGTATACATGGTTTGGATCTTGAGTGACCTTCTCTCTCTACATCAGTACTTGACTTTACAAATGCCTTTATGGCTGAATGACCACAAATCTTAACAAGCACACTCCATCAGATTAAGTAACACAAGGAATATTACATCAGAATAGTGGGGATTATTATAACAGCAAATAGGGACTAAATATGTTTAAAAAGCACATGAATCTTGGGGTCAGGTGTCCACAAATTTGACACATTTTTTCCCTCTCAACAGTTAAGTCTGTTTCTTTTCTACCGGGTGTTTATACCACTGCTCCAGACTCTCACGGCAAAAATTATCGGTAAGTTTTTTTTTTTGTCTCTTGTTGTTATGGCGTTTGACATCAGAATCTATTATCTAGCAAACAGAAAGATTTAATTTGCATGTTGTTGTTGTCCAGGTGATCCGTCGCTGCATGGAAATGTGTGGTCCTGGTTAGAATTCATCCTGACGTCAGTGTTCAGCGCGCTCTGGGTTTTGCCTCTTTTTGTGCTCAGCAAGATTGTCAATGCTATCTGGTTCCAGGTGAGGCTGCCAACATAGACATTTACTTTTACTTTTCTAGTCATTGCTATAAACCCAATGTTACTACTTTTAGGACATTGCTGATCTGGCTTTTGAAGTGTCTGGACGCAAAGTTCAGCCTTTCCCAAGTGTGAGCAAGATTATAGCAGACATTCTCTTTAACCTTCTTCTCCAGGCCCTCTTCCTCATTCAGGTACAGAAAGTGTTATTTATTTTTTTTGGCTCCTTGTGGTGCAGTCATGTGAACCAGGCAGCTTAAAACATGCAAAACCGAGCAAGGAGTTATGCAAACTGTATGTGATTGTAATGTCAGGAATGTTCCTACATTAGAGGATTTGACTGATAGGCAGATGTGTTGACTAAAAATTGGATTCTATGTAAAATATTTCAGTATTATACACAGAAATGAAACAAATGTTACAAAATGCTGTTTTTTTCCTTTTAATGTAGAAAATATGACAATGCAGGGAAAGCCAAGTTTCAAAATATAAATATAAATTGTTCATTTTTTACATTTTTGCCATTTTTTGTGTGTTTTTTTTTTTTTTTTTCCTTCTTCCTTTCTAGGGAATGATTGTGAGTCTTTTCCCCATTTATGCGATTGGTCAGATGGTCAGCCTCCTGCACATGTCTCTGCTCTACTCACTCTACTGCTTTGAATATCGCTGGTTCAACCATGGTAAGTCAGTCTGTAAAGATACATTGAGCTGTGTGAAAGAGCTGTTAGTGACGTGTCTGCTTTGTTTATTGAAGGGATCGAAATGCACCAGAGGCTGTCAAACATCGAGAGGAACTGGCCTTATTACTTTGGCTTCGGTCTGCCCATGGCCCTGCTGACTGCAATGCCATCTTCTTACATCATCAGGTACATTTTATTTAGTCAAACACTGGACATTGAGTGTAACGTTAGGATGTTAAGTGCAAGCTGCCAAATAATTGTTGTTTTCTAGCTTAATTACTAAACCATTAAGTAATTTAACATTTATTATTAATGTGTTTTTGTCAAATTTATTTTCCACAGTACAGACTAACAGAATTACCATTTATCGCAAGGTTTTTTTAATGTATTTATTCAGTATCTGCTATATTTTTTCCAGTGGCTGTCTCTTCTCCATCCTGTTCCCGCTCTTCATCATTAGCGCCAACGAGGCCAAGACCCCTGCAAAGCTTTTGTGAGTCTTTCTAACGCATGATGATTACATGCATAATTCGGTTACAAGACATGATCTGATGCACTTTTCAGTGCAGAATCAATCTATCAATTGATGCCAAAAGGCAACTTCTTATTCAATGCAGGGCAGTTTCCTTCTTTCACTCTGACATGAGCATACGCCATACCTTTTCATTCTGACATGAGCATATAACTCTTTCAGTCTGAAATGCATGTATGTTAAAACAGCAGAAAAAATCATTGGTGCTCCCCTGCCCACTCCAGTACCATATAAGAACCAGAAACTGGGCAGAAAAAAAATCATTAATGACCCTTCACACCCTGGACACAACATCTTTCAGCTCCTCCCTTCTGGCAGGCACTACAGAACTTTGTTCACTAAAACTGCCAGACACAGGAACAGTTTCTTTCCCCAAGCAATCAGCCTCATTAACAACTCACCATAAATATATTCCCTGCTTATATCTATCTAAGTACTGCACAGAACTGTCAGTCATCACATTATCTGTATATGTTGCACACACTATAGCTGCTGTATATATTGTACAAAGTTCTATAGTAAACTCTCATCATACCTGACACACAATACTGTCATTTGCAACCACCATGCACTCACACCCTTTATGTAAATTACTGATCTGTATCCCTATTTATTACCCACACTGTCTATACTGTCTCACATTGTCTGTATAGTCTGTTTTTGTCTTGTCTGTTTTGTCATGTATAGGTTTTATTTATGTCTGTACTTTTAAGAGTCACAAACAGCTGGAACCAAATTCCTTGTGTGTGTCAACACACTTGGCCAGTGAACCTGATTCTGATTCTAATGTAGGCCACGTGTCTTTCACTTTGAATGACATAAACATAGACCATGCCTCCCGTGGTAATTACCACCCCTTGGTAATGAAATACCTTAAGTTTAAAAAGTCTGATTTTATAAAATATAGAGTTCTAAATTAATAACATCAAATAGCAAGTTTAAAAATAGAGAAAATAAGTGTTGTGTTCGGTACCTTAACCGATGTTTTCATTTACTTGCAATAATGACCTAATCGTTTATTTCTGGTTGCTTTGAGTGTATGAATTTAATCACAAAGATTAATGAAGAACAAAAAATGTCTTTATTCCTCACTTAGTCTTAGACTGACATTTATTGAGGCCACATTTTTCTACACACAGGCTGGTAGACACAGAATCCAAGCTGTTTTTACTCTGAATCACAGGATACCTCATGCTGACTTGCATGTATAGTTATAGGCCTTTACTTAGCACTATAGTGCAAACAATACTGAAATAATGTGCTTTTTTTATCTGCAGCCATTTCCAGCTTCGTCTCTTCTCCCTGGTGGTCCTGATCAGCAACAAGCTCTTTCACAAGACGGTTCACCTGCAGACATCTCTGACATCCTCTAGCTCCATGGAGAAACTCGCCTCTCCTCATGCGTCCCCAAACCGCTACAAAGCTCCGCTCTCTCAGTGACCTCAGGCACTCCACAGATGGGAGTGTTATTTGTGTTTTTAATGCATTTATTATTTTTGGAGGATCGATT
Source organism: Silurus asotus (assembly GCA_024362625.1). Lineage (NCBI taxonomy): Eukaryota > Metazoa > Chordata > Actinopteri > Siluriformes > Siluridae > Silurus > Silurus asotus. The sequence continues at coordinate 5,486,901 of MU551584.1, forward strand.
AGGCTTCGTTTTAACTGTGAATGATGAGCATGTGGGATTGGACAAAGCTCTCGACAGTGGGGTTTCGTTGGACTGTTTTTTGTATCCCTTGTGTGCCATCTGGGTGATTTTATAGAAACTAGAGCACAATTTTTTTTATTTTTTTTTTAACCAAATTGTCCCAGTCATCATCCTCACTGCTCTTTTCCCTGACCTTCAGCTTTTATTTAATACCACAGCTAATGATTGAATCAAAGTTGAGTTTGTGTCATTAATAATGGAGCCAAGTCCCTTTAATCCACACATCGGGAGCATTGTAGTTTTGTTGTAATTTTTCATACTGGCATTGATCCTTTAATAACAGCACATAATCAATATCATGATATTTTTCTGATAAACTAAACAAGCTGCTTATTTCTATAGAATAGGTCCTGTTTAATGTAAGCTAAGAGCTGGATGCGAATCTCCAATCAAATGTCTACGATAAATAAATAAAACGTTGCTTTATTCTGCTGCTGGTAACACATCCGGAACTGACGTTAAGTTCAATAATACCAAGTCTAACCGCCACTACAATTGCGATCCCTCTTGCTATTATTTATGTAGACATTGGTATTTATATAGATATCGCTTAGGAAATCTGAACAGGTTACTAATGTTTTACTGAAGCACATACCAAGGTCCTGTCTCACTGTCAGCGAATCCACTCGGGTAGAGAGTTGTGTGGTGTACTTCTTTTTATTTCTATTTTGTTGTTTTGTTTGTTTGTTTTTTTAAATGGTATGTCATTAACGTAAGAAGTCAGTAGTGTTACAAATGCAGGTTGGTATTTGTGAGTGACTTGTTCTTTGGTTAAAAAAGTATTAAAACCTTATTTCAATAAATTTGGTCTGTATGTACAAGTATTACTGTTTAATAGTCTTTTTGTTAAGTTTAAAGGGAGTATTTTACTGACGTAATATTTTACCTACTGTATCTCTACTTTAACTCAAGTACATGGGTTGTGTACTTCATCCACCACTGATTTTGTGTGTAAACTTGTATGAAATAATCATGATTTTCAAAGTCGGATTAACAACAAAAGGGTAAGGATTGTATGCAGAGATTAAATAAAGAAACTAAAACTTTTTTGTAGGCATATAAACTTTAGTGCTTGCTAAGGCAGATATAAGAGTTAAAACAACATCCATGTGATAAAATGGTAAAAAGTGGTGACTCATTGGTTAATGTGTTGGACTTATTGGGAAAGTCACAAGTTGAGATCTTAGCACCACCGCAATGCAACTGCTGGGCCCTAATGGCAATAGAATGTATTTGCTATAATTTATTATTACAAAATCTCAAGTTCATCCTATTTTACATTTACATTTATGGCATTTGGCATATACATTTATCTCATTTATATACAACTGAGCAATTGAGGGTTAAGGGCTTTGCTCAGGGGGTCCAGCAATGACAGCTTAGTGGTATTAGGATTTGAACCTGGCCTTTTAATCAGAAGTCGACATAATATGGGAAGTGGTAGCTCAGTTGTTAAAATGTTGCACTTCTGATCAGTATGTCATGCGATCAAATCCCAACACCACCAAGTTGCCACTGCTGGGCCTTGGAACAAGGCCCTTAATCCTCAAAACTGGATAAAGGTCTCTCCCGAATGCCATAAATTCAAATGCATATAAAGACATATAAGACAGTTGAATGCTTTTAAATTTGTGCCATCAAAATTTGCAAAAGGATCATTAATGTTCAAGCATGACTGCCCATAACCATGTTATTGATAGATTATTACAAGTACATGCTGCACTGTGACTTAGTGCTTAGACCTTTACACAAATTATAGCAATAAATAAAGTACCAGGAACATTACAATTTAAAATGACATTTTAAGTAATATGCAGTATGTAAACGACCTGATGTCTAACCATCCTGCTTGTAATTCTGATAATGTCTCTTTTGTTTGCATATTTAGACCTAATGACAGAAATCCGTACAGAAGGATGGCTGGATCTTTTAGGTCTCATTTTTAGACATTTAAGGTCCAGGCCTTCTCTTCAGACATCAGTGCTTAACATCAGTAATGCATTTATTTAATTTCCACAGACCCACTCCAAAAGCTTTCTGAGAAGCTGGACGCTGTTATATCCAGCCATGCTTTTGGAATAGGATGGAAGCTTATACAGGTGTAATGAACTTCTACCAGGTGTCCTTACATTTTTGGCTTAAACTTGATAGACTTGAAAAACTGCTAGAATTTGTCTCATGTAAGAATTTGGGATCCTGTTTCAGCTCTTTTGTTTGCAGTTATTTTTGCAGAATTATGTAAAAAAAAAAAAAAAAGAAGACAGATTTTCGTTTCTCTTCCCGTACATGCGGTGTGTACACACCGGTACAGTGGCACGTCTATAAGGACACGTCAGTTCTGAATCGCCATAAGGCCAATGTGGACTTGAGTGAAAGCTGTGCAGCCAATCAGAAATTGGGAAAAAAAAGACAGATTTTGCACTCGTTTCTCTTCCCGTACATGCGGTGTGTACACACCGGTACAGTGGCACGTCTATAAGGACACGTCAGTTCTGAATCGCCATAAGGCCAATGTGGACTTGAGTGAAAGCTGTGCAGCCAATCAGAAATTGGGAAATGTAGACGTGATGGATGGTCAGCCAATAAGCGCGGGTTTAACGTGGCTGGGCGGGGCTGTGAGTGCTCCGCGAGTACTGTGTTAGGGGGAAATAGTGAGGTGTGGAACGGTAGCAGAGTGGAGGAGAAGCGCCGATGAAAGAAATTGGTAATTATAAAAAAAATAAAGAAAATAATAATAATTGTACACATTTTGAGACGAATGTAGACACTCTGCAATGCATACGGAGAAAAAGAAGTCAAATATATATAGTTGTGAAGCAGACTGTGTTGTTAGCTTGCTAGCAAGCTAGTTCAGGCTAGCAGTAGAAAATGAACTGTTTTGAATGATTTGTGTAACAGTTTCTATTGCATTCATTTTCTATATTTGTCGTCCGAAAGTGTCGGGACATGCACATTTATGTTGCATGAAATATGAGCATTTTTTGGGGTTTCAGTACAGTAGAAAGTAGCTATGATCCTGTTAGACATTCAACGTAGTTGAAGTAGCGAATTTAATGGATTGGTTTATTCGCTTATTTGGGTTAGTTCATGCTAATATGAACGCACACCTTAACATTTTTTCTTTGCTAAAGAAAAAAAAAAAAAAAAAGCCCAACCTTGATTTACTATTTCCCTACCCGTATTCGAGAACGCCTGCTCAGTCTTTTGAGCACAGATTGAGTCCCATTTAGAAGCGTTTTGAGTGAACAGTGAAATCAACCAATGCGCGACGAGGAGCTCGAGACTATAAGCCAATCCTAGAGCAGGAGGCGGGATTTTTATAAATACAGGTAGAATAAATGAAACCAAGTTTACCTGACTGGATTAGCTGCACTATTGTGGACTTGTCAGACTGGCTGTTGGGAACAATAATGTCACAGGAGTCACGACTGAATGTTACACACGTCGTTAAATTTTCATACTGTCTGTATTATCGCACCTAGTCTGTATTGTTTCATAAGTCTGTCTTGTAAAGTCCAAGCTACATGTATAGTGGTATTTATGTCTCTACTTTTGAGAAGCACTAGCAGCTGGAAACAAATTCCTTGTGTGTCAACACACTTGGACAATAAATTCTGATTCTTCTTTCCTGCATTGTAGGTGTTTTCTGTTAGAGGAAAGATGACCAAGATGGGCTTCCTGCGGCTGTCCTACGAGAAGCAGGACACGCTGCTGAAGCTCCTCATCCTGTCCATGGCGGCCGTGCTGTGTAAGTGTTCTTCAATTGTTTGTATGTTTTACCATGTCTTAACATTTAACACTCTTTTCTCTCTCATTTTCTCTCTTTCGGACCTTGTGCAGCGTTTTCTACTCGCCTTTTCTCTGTGTTGAGGTTTGAGAGCGTCATCCATGAGTTCGATCCGTAAGTATTCACACACACACACATTGAAGTGAAGCTCATAAGGTATGATGCAAGATGTTTACCTTGCACAATTTTGTCTTTCTTTTCTCCTGTATTTCTCAGGTATTTCAATTACCGCACCACTCGCTTCCTAGCTGAGGAGGGCTTTTACAAGTTCCACAACTGGTTTGATGACCGTGCATGGTACCCCCTCGGGAGAATCATTGGAGGCACCATCTATCCCGGTATGCAGGGCGAATTATAAAAGCTTGCTCACGAATGAATTCACGGCATGTCCGTTGCTGCTAGTTGTAGGTTTTAATTATTGCTCTCTGATCTGTTACCATAACAACCACTATTTTGACTCTCTATGTGTGCTCTTAAATCGATTTTTACATACGTTTATAAACCTTATTTAGTGACCTTACAGTTTGAGTTCCTTTGTAGGGATTTGAGAGATAAAAACTTTTTGGTGCGCAGGTTTGATGGTGACCTCTGCAGCCCTTTACCACATGCTGCACTTTTTCCACATCACCATTGACATCCGAAACGTGTGCGTGTTCCTCGCTCCGCTCTTCTCCTCTTTCACCGCCATCGTCACCTACCACTTTACCAAGGAGCTGAAGGTTTGTCCTGTCTGTCCTCGCTGATGTGGTGCAGGTTGCGCATGTTCGCTCGGATAGAAAAGGAACCAGGTTCAATGTATTTATTTTTTTTCTGACAGGATGCTGGGGCCGGACTTCTCGCCGCTGCCATGATCGCAGTCGTGCCGGGATACATTTCCCGATCTGTTGCAGGCTCCTACGATAACGAAGGTCTCAAAAATATACGATAATTGTGTTTTATTCCAAATTTGTGTTATAACTAATAATTTTGCCATGTGACCATGACAATAAGAGTAGGTCAATATTTACACAGTGAAGAATTGTTCCTGATTATAATTTGAGACACATTTCTGTGACACACTTCTTCTCCTCCTTGCTCTGTGAAGGGATCGCTATTTTCTGCATGTTGCTGACCTACTACATGTGGATCAAGGCGGTAAAGACAGGTTCAATCTACTGGTCATCCATCTGTGCACTTGCGTACTTCTACATGGTGAGCATCGTCACAGGTATTAGTGCTTGTTACCTTATGCATGACTAGATAAGACTGATTTGTCTTTATATTTGTCTGCAGGTGTCCTCATGGGGAGGTTACGTGTTCCTCATCAACCTGATCCCTCTGCACGTTCTGGTGCTGATGTTCACCGGACGATTCTCTCACCGCATCTATGTGGCTTACTGCACTGTGTACTGCCTGGGCACCATCCTGTCCATGCAGATCTCCTTTGTGGGATTCCAGGTAGATAATGTGGCAGATCATGGTTTATAATGAATAATTTCATGCATAGTGTCCACCTTTGCGTCATATATTTTCCTATTAACAGCCATAAGTTACCTCAAAATCGCACAAATAAATCATAGCAATAGATCTAGAGAGCATACATTTGAATTAAACATTTTACTTACTCATTTGCTCACTCACTCTTTGCTGGTATGTTTGCTGATTTAATATTTGACTTTGATGCATAGTATTTACATGTTTTTTTTTCTTTCTTATAAAAAAAAAAAATAATAAAATTCAAGAAAAAGTCTAAATCAGTTTAACATGAAACATAAGGTCTGTTTTCTGGAAGAGGGCGGAACTAGTCACCCTCTCCACAATAATGTATCTGAATTTAGAATGTGTGTATGTGTGTGTGTGTGTATGTATGTATGTATGTGTGTGTATATATGTATATATATATATATATATATATATATATTAGTTATGTATGCATATAGGGCTTCAGAATAAACAAGTTAATGCAAATTCACGCAAGGAATGAATTTCTGTTTGACCATTTTTATAAAAAAATGTAATAAATATAAAAGAGGTGAAATTAAATATTTGTTTTAAGTCTCAAATCCGCAATTAAATCCGTCCGTGTGGAAACGTGTCAAAAGTTCCGTTTGGTGTCCTGATGATTTACGTCATTTAAAACGCCGTTAATTACATTAAAACCTTTACTAAAATATTTCCTCTTCATGCTCTATGTTAAATTTTGGTTTTACTAATGTTGAGACGTTACCTCATGACAATCACTACTGTGTTTTTGATGGGAGATCAAGGGCTTAAATTAAAAATTTAAAATGCTTTTAAAAATGGACTTAATACAATTTGACTTTGTGAAATTTACAGGAACCCTGATTCTGATATTATATTAGATTATTTGATAATGATATGAGCATCTAACATTTAAGGTTGTGTGTGTGTGTGTGTGTGTGTGTGTGTGTAAAACCTCCGTTGGTCAGAAGGTATTATTGATGCTCTGACTTGTCAAATCACAGGTTTGTAATACTGAGCTACTCATCATTAATGATGTAAAGCTTTTAAAACGTTTTTTTTTATCTTTATGTAAGAAGTCTTCAGCCTTAAAACATTTATTCCAGCCCTCTAAAACCATTCCAATTTCTCATGTGGCCTTTTAAAAAAAAAAATAATTGCCGACGCCTAGTCAAAATGTTCCTGCTGCTTTTTGTTCATCGACCAAACAAAAAAAAAATTGGAAGAATAATAAGTCAATAATAAGTCATTTGTTTGGATTTGCCACAGTTTGTCACGCTGTCTCTGAAATCAGGCATGAATCGAAGGTAAATATTTTAATCACCATTTTTTTTTCTCTTTTTTTTTTTTTAAAGCCTGTGCAATCCTCCGAGCACATGGCTGCCTTCGGCGTGTTCGGCCTGTGTCAGATTCACGCCTTCGTGGACTACCTGCGCAGCAAACTCAACGCCCAGCAGTTCGAGATCCTCTTCAAGAGCGTCATTTCCCTGGTCGGCTTTGTGCTGCTCTCTGTCGGAGCCGTTTTCATGCTAACTGGTAAGGACATGACACACCCATTGTGTACACACACACACACACACACACACACACACACACACACACACACACACACACACACACACACACACACACTCCTGCTCAGTCTGTGTGTGCTCATCTTAATAAAAAAGTGTTGATTTAAGATTGTAGCACAGGTTATATACGGGTGATAGATAAACACCAGACATGCCTATTAAGTTTCCTTTAATTTTGTTTATTACTTGTTTATTGTAATAGATTCCTAAAATATAATAAAGATATATGACGTAACTGATAAAGAGGTTGTTTTTTAAACCTGGAGAAGTTACGTTTACGGAGTTAGAAAACCTGTTTAGTTCATTTAAATCCAATATGTAGGAGGTAATCGACAGCTGTGTATCTTCTGTCCTGTAACCTCCAATATGCTTGAAGTTTCATGATTTGCACTTTATTTCAGTATCTAATCCAGCATTTTTTTACATTTTACTGTTTTCAGAGAAATATAGACAGGATAGTAAGACTCCAGGTTCTGTTCATTTAATGAGAGATTATCACATCATCTAATGTTAAACAATTTCTTACACTTTTCTAGACCTTTTAATTTATACACTATACATTAGGGTTATGTCTAAAGGGCTACAAAGTTCTCACAGTGAATTCTCATAGTTTCTTCTTGTCTTGTACGTACATAATCTGCCAGTCTTTCTCAATTGATTTCTGCTGGAGAAAGTTATTAAAATATTTTAATGTGTTAAGTGCATGGTTTTTATTTATTATTTTTTTTTCCTCTCCTCCTCACCCACCCACTCACTCACTTTTGTGTCCTCAGGGAAGATTTCCCCCTGGACCGGCCGTTTTTACTCTCTCCTGGACCCATCTTATGCCAAGAACAACATCCCAATCATCGCCTCTGTGTCTGAGCACCAGCCGACCACGTGGTCCTCTTACTATTTTGACCTGCAGCTTTTGGTTTTTATGTTCCCAGGTGAAAAATCTTTTGTTTTGTTTTTATACATTTATTTTTTCGAAACTTTTTCAGAGATAATATATATATATTTTTTTTCAGTGGGTCTTTATTACTGCTTCAACAACCTGTCGGATGCCAGGATCTTCATCATCATGTATGGTGTGACCAGCATGTACTTCTCAGCTGTGATGGTAAGCTTTGTAGTGAAGCCATTTGTGATGTAAATGAATATTTCTTCTCAATTGATTAAAATTAGCCTACACAGAGATCTGTTTTATATTATCATTATCAACTCATTAATATTTGATTAGATTTAATTGCTATGCAGTAGGTTCTGTAAAGGCAGTTATGCAAATTTTGTTTAGTTATGATCAAATCAGTTATGGACATTGTACTGTAAAAAATTTATTGCTTTTTTTCAATATTTCTGCAAACACTTTTCCTGTAGGTGCGTCTGATGTTGGTTTTGGCACCAGTCATGTGTATCCTGTCAGGAATCGGCGTTTCCCAGGTTCTCACTACATACATGAAGAACCTGGATGTCAGCCGGCCAGATAAGAAAGGCAAGAAGCAGCAGGACTCCACCTATCCCATCAAAAACGAGGTAAAAACAAATACATTTCTTGTTTCTGATTGGAAGTAGGTGTGATGTGGAATTTTGCTGGAACGTTAAATAACAGGGAAATATTTTTTAACTCTTCTGATTTGTATGCTGTTTAACAAATATAAAAAAATGTATGTACTTTTGAACATCCAATTCTACATTTAGTCCCCAGTTGCTTTTATAATAAACTCCACTCTTCAGGGAAGATGTTTCACTAGGTTTTGGAGTGTGTTTCTGGAGATTTGTGCTCCTTTGCCACAACGGTGTTAGTAAAGTCATGTACTAATGTAGGTTGAGGAGGTCTGGGGTGCATACAGCATTGCAATTCACCCCAGAGGTGTTCAGTAGGGTTGAGGTCAGAGCTCTTTAGCAGGCCACTCAAGATCTTCCACTCTAACCCATGTAAAGTACATCTTCATGGAGCTCACTTTGTGCACAGGAGCATTGTCATGCTGGAACAGGTTTGGGTCTCCTAGTTTAAGTGAAGAGGAGATTTAATGCTACTGCATTTAAAGACATCCTATACAAGTGTGTACCTCCAACTTTGTGGTTATGGTTTGGGGAAGAACTACATATGGCTGGAAAAGTTTGTATCATGTATAAAAATCTTAGTCTTTAATATAGAAATGTATGAATTATGACATCATCTACTAATTGTAAGTTCAGTTTAAAGAAATTTAAGTTGAAATTTTTCCTATCATAAGAGATATAAACAGGGAATTAACAAAAATTGTCCCCTTTACCATCAAGTACCAACAATTGATTTGCTGTCTTCAAAATAGTTAACATGTGACCTTGTCTTAAATAGAATTCACTCCAGACAGTAAACAAAAGCCTGTGTTACTTTTATTCGTGTTCAAACAAACCTCGCTGATTGTCCGATTGTGTTTTTCTTGTTTCCGTCTGCCTGCAGGTTGCCAGCGGCATGATCTTGGTCATGGCTTTCTTTCTTATTACTTACACCTTCCACTCAACATGGGTGACGAGCGAGGCCTATTCCTCTCCCTCCATTGTGCTCTCGGCTCGTGGAGGTGATGGAAGTCGTATCATCTTTGACGATTTTAGAGAGGCTTACTACTGGCTCCGACACAATACTCCTGAGGTCAGCCTGTGTGCTTTACCCCTGAGGCCAGAAATGTGTGATTTACACACATTTCATTCTGTTTAGGAGGAAATCTGTTTAATTAGAATTCACTTACTTTACAAGCAACTTTTCATTCATTTATTTGTTCATTTATTTCCCAGTAAGATTTGAGTTTTCTAGTCAAAGTAAAGGGGAAAATTTAATGCTACTACATCCAAAGATATCTGTACAATACTGTACAATTGTGTGTCCACCTTTGTGGGATCAGTTTGATAAAAACCACATGATTTGGAATATCAGGTCTCCAAATAGCGTTCCTCCTGGAAGGACTGACTACAGATTCACAGCTTCCTTTACAAACATTTTTAATTGTAAAGCTAATAAACATTCTACAAAATGTGTATCAGTGTTTAATTATGAATTTCTAGTAATAAGACACCTTTATATTTGAAGTAAAGCTTTTCAGATATTTTTTATAATTATAATATTAACAACGGTTAGTAATAGTGAGTCAAATCAACTGCTTGTTTTTTTTTTTTTTTTTTTTTTTTTTTTTGGTAATTCACTTTCTGTATTTCTTTCTATGAACGCCATGTTTTTCCTCCCTCCAGGATGCTAAGGTCATGTCGTGGTGGGATTACGGCTATCAGATAACCGCCATGGCAAATCGAACGATCCTGGTCGACAACAACACATGGAACAACACACACATCTCTCGAGTCGGCCAGGTGAACCCAGCGTTCTTTTAGACTGGTTTCATTGTTTTTATCCAGGTTTTATGCTGGAACTAATCTATATATTGGTGTGTGCACTATGGTGTGTGTGTGTGTGTGTGTGTGTGTGTGTAGGCGATGGCCTCCTCAGAAGAAAAGGCCTATGAGATCATGCGAGAACTGGACGTCAGCTATGTATTGGTGATCTTCGGTGGATTGACTGGATATTCATCAGATGGTACAAGCTTATTTTTATATATATATATATATATATAAAATAATTTGCTTTGAGAATGTTAATAGAGAAGTATAGAAAAAGTCAGAAGGAGTTGCATTGTGTGTGTTTGGATTTAGAGAAAGCTTACGACAGGGTGCTGAGAGAGGAGTTAGAAGTCAGGTGTGTCAGAAGTATGTGAGGGTGGTGGAGGACATGTGTGAGGACAGTAGTGAAGTGTGCAGTAGGAACGACAGAGTGGTTCGAGGTGGAGGTGGAACTGCATCAAGAATTGGTCCTAAGCTCTTTCCTGTTTGCATTGTTGATGGACAGGCTGGCGGACGAGGTCAGACATGAGTCTCCGTGGACTATGATGTTTGCGGATCATATTGTGATTTGGTGTGAGAATAGGAAAGAGAGTTGGGGGTACATGCTGGAGAGATGGGGAATGATAGTCAGTAGAAGTAAGACAGAGTACATCTGTGTGAATAAGAGGAAGGGCTGTGGAGGGGTGCGGTTGCAGGGAGAAGAGGTGGAGAAGGTGGAGGAGTTTAGGTACCTGGAATCAACAGTGCAAAGAAATAGAGAGTGTGTTAGAGAAGTGAAGGAAAGAGTGCAGGCAGGGTGGAGTGGGTGGAGAAGAGTGATTTGCAGGAGTGATTTGTGATAGTAGGGTATCTGCAAGAGTGAAAGAGAAAGTTTATAGGACTGTGGTGAGACCTGTTATGTTGTATGGTTTAGAGACAGTGGCATTGAGTAAAAGACAGGAGGTGGAGCTGGAGGTAGGAGAGCTGAAGATGTTGAGGTTTTCGTTAGGAGTGATAAGAATGGACAGGATTAGAAATTAGTTTATTAGAGGGACAGCGCATGTAGGATGTATTGGTAAAAAGGTGAGGAGACAATGATCCGCTGTGGTGACCCCTAATGGGAGAAACCAAAAGAAGAAGAGAGAACATATATGTATAATTTATTGTTTTTTGTGTTTTTTTTTATTCTATTGTATTTAATGTTATTTATTCTATTCTTTTTCATGCAAAACAAGAGACTGTTCATTAGAATGTTTTTTTTTTCTAGTTTAATATTCCAATTTAGTTTTTTTCTTGTCTTGTAGACATAAATAAGTTTTTGTGGATGGTGCGTATCGGAGGCAGCACAGACACGGGGCGGCACATCAGGGAGCACGATTACTACACTCCCACTGGCGAGTTCCGCGTGGACCGTGAAGGTTCTCCGGTTCTACTCAACTGCTTAATGTACAAGATGTGCTACTACCGCTTCGGCCAGGTCTACACCGAGGCCAGTAAGTGTCTCTGTTCAGGCTGTTCCAGTGGTTCTGGATTTTAATTAAACCTGCACTTTTGTTTAGACAACTAACACCATGCCTTTTGCAGAACGTCCTCCTGGTTACGATCGTGTCCGTAATGCCGAGATTGGCAACAAGGACTTTGAGCTGGATGTGCTCGAGGAGGCATACACCACAGAGCACTGGCTAGTCAGGATATACAAGGTAAACCTCCAAACATCACTTTAGTTCTTCTCTGTAAAGTTAAATGAAGATCTGCTGATTAACATCTCCTTCTCCTGTCCAACAGGTGAAAGACCTTGACAACCGAGGCCTCTCGAGAACGTAATGCCCTAACACTCACAACACTCTCTGTCTCTCTTACACACAAACACAGAGCACTGAACACCTTCCCCTGTGATCTGAAAAGCAGTGTGGATATTTTTTATACTTCTGTTGTGATTGCCAGAAAGATTCTATTACCTTTTTTATGATTTACAATGTGGTGTTACTTTTTTTTTGGAATGAAGTGAGACTTCAAAACATCCAGGAAACTGTCAGTATGTATTTCTGCAATCAGTGACCAAGCAAATGATTTGTCTACCAAAGGGGTAATAAATGGAGTAAATGGAATGTGGTGTGGTGTTTTTGTTTTGTTTTGTTTTGTTTTTTTGGTTAAGGGTGTATTAAAAAAAAAAAAACTGGTTACATCATAAACTTTTGTAATGCTGAGAAAACCTGCAATGCTGTGTGTTAATTTGTTAAAGATATATAACATAAATGAAAACACATTTGTATGTATATTTTTTATAGTATTACTGATCCAAGTACTACAGTTAATTTATTAGATTTTATTGATATCCACGTGCTAAACAAATTTGCATACATTTTGAAACAAGTATTTAATTGCAATCATTAGAAATTGTAAATGAATAACTAAATATTTAATAATATAATTAATCACATAAAGATTAAATTACTTTTAAACAATACATTATTATTTATAAATAAATCAATAAAATCTCCGTGGCTCTTGTCACAATAAACGGAGCGGAGGCCATTTAAGCTAATAGTTAAAAGAGACGTTTGAACCAATCAGAGCTCGACTTATCATCCGGGCACTTTTTGGTTACGCGTTGTTAGTCTGAAAGCAGGGACTTGTGGGATATGTAGTTAGTAGTTTTAATAGTGAAATAAATCTAAAGTTTATATGGCGTTAGAAACAGTTACCGGGGCACAAAATTGGTTTAATGTGCAATTCGAGAGTCTATTCATAAAAAGTACATTATAAAAAAATATACATTGTTGGATGAAAAAAAAAGTTATTCACTTCCGGGAGCGACCAGACGCGACGTACGAACAAAGGGGCGGGGCCACGTCATGATATATATAGTTAAGGCTTCCAGCGTGAGGGTCGGTTGAAAATCTAAGCAGGAAGAGTCAGTGTCAGTCCAAAGTCAGTTGACTGTAGTGATGTATAGGTGGCATAAAATCTGGTTTAATGTCCGCATATGCAAAGCGTCTTCATTACTAAAGTCCAACAACTGCAGCCGAAGCTTCAGTACTGGCAGATATGTCCGGAAAGACCACATCACCCAGGGTGAGTTAAAGCTGTACAGCTGCATTTAGCATACATTCATTAATAATCTGTCAGATAAAGAGTCAAACCCAGAAACCATTCTTTATAGATCTGCAACGTACACAGCTTATTACTTATCTAACACGTCCCAAAATATCTGAAATAATAATCAAATATATTAAATCAATGATTATTAGGGAGAAATGTGTAGGCACTAAGATATAAATGTAAATGTTATAAACTACTTGTCTCTGTAAAGCTGCATGGTGTAGACCTTGACTGATGTTGACCAATTTCTAGTGTTTGCTTCCTTCACCTAATCCTTAACTTTTACACCTTATAAATGATTTATTATGCAAATATTATATAATTGATTATTGGAATAATTATCTTGTTTTTTAATTGTAACTAAAAATATTCAGCAACCAGAATCTGTAAAAAAAAAAAAAAAATCATTATACTGTAAATTTAAAGAAACTAGTCATCATAAATAAATAAACAAGTCCAATTTCAAAAAGTTGGGACATTATGTAAAACCAGAATGCTATGATTGGCCGATCTCATAAACCCATATTTTATTCACAGTACAACATAGAAAACAGAGAATGCATCATTTTAATACATAATAAGGTCATTTTGAATTTCATATCTGCAACATGTCTTAAAACCTCTCCTCTTTTTACAACAGTCTGTATATGTCCATGACCTGAGGAAAAACCAGTTGCTGGAGTTTTGGGATTGCAATGTTGTTCTAATTGTGTCTGATACAGGATTCTAGCTCCTCAAAAAACCCTGTCTTCTTTGTCGTATTTTTCGTTTCATGATGCGTCAAATGTTTTTAGTTAGTGACTCCAGGTCAGTTCAGCAACCAGACTTTTCCTCTGTGAAGCCATGCTGTTGCAATAGATGCTGTAAGTGGATTTCTATTCTCTTGCTGAAATTCGCAAGACCTTCCAAGAAAACTAGCTCATCTGGATGGAAGCATGTGTCGCTCTTTTTTTTTTTTTTTTTTTTTCTCTTTTTTTTTTTTTTTTTTTTTTTTTTTTTTTTTTTTTGCACTGCAGTGCCTGAAGGTCACGGAAATGGTCATGGATTAATCCTAGATTTTTCAGATTCGCTGACTCTTTTGATGAACATTGTTCTGAAACTGTTTTTTAATTTGTTGACAGTGTTTTTGCAGATTCATGAACCTCTCTCAATCTTGCACCCAATCATGTTACTGATCTGTTGCCAATTAACATTAGATGCTGTTCCTCCAGCTGTTCTTATTAACAGTAACACTTACTTTTCCAGCCTATTCTTGCTCCGTCTTAATTTCTTCCAGATGTGTTGTGACCATCAAATCATATTAAAAAAAAAGTTCCTTTAAATGTTAGATTTTATAAATGTAAACATTTGATGTTCTACTGTGAATAAAATATAGGTTTATGAGCAAATCAATGCATTTAGGTTTATTTATTTATTTATTTATTTTACGCTCCACAATGTTCTACAAGGAGTTGTGTGAATTTTTTTTGTTTGTTTATTTGTTTTCCTCAAAAACTACTCCATAGTGTCTTCTCTTTCAAACTGACTTCTCAAATCCCCAAAACTAAGACTGGTATTGGTTAGATTAAGTTGATAATAGGTCAATTTTTCCCCCTCATTTTTTAAATGCAGATTTGGAGAAGCAGTTTAAAGAACTTCGTGATAAAGTGACAGCAGCGATGCCCGGCAGTGACTGGAGCCCGATCAAGCTGACCCATGGCCTTCCTCCTGAGCGGGTAGACATCGTGATTATCGGAGGAGGAGTAATTGGCTGGTCCATTGCTTACTGGCTTAAGAATAAAGTAATGTCTCGGGATTCACTGAGGGTGTTGCTGGTGGAGAAGGATCCCACTGTGAGTCACACTCATCCGAGCCTTAGACTTTTTGGCATTTTCATATCATTTCTGTTTATTCTCTTTGTGTGTATATTTGTGTGTGCTTGTGTTCTCAGTACAGCCAGGCGTCCACCGTGCTCTCTGCAGGAGGCATTCGGCAGCAGTTCTCGCTGAAGGAAAACGTCCAGCTCTCGATGGCCTCGGCTAACTTCCTAAAGAACATTAATGTAATCCCTTCCTTTATACTTAGGAGTTTATTAGGAATGCCAGATCTAATGCTCAAGCAGATCACAGTAACAATTGCCTTAATCATAAGAGATACATGATGTGATGTACGTGAAATTGGTTTAGGAATTAGATGTTTCTTTGTACAGGAACATCTCGGTGTGGTGAACGAAGATCCCATTGACCTGCAGTTTAATCACTCTGGTTATCTGTTCTTGGCCAGTGAAGCATCGGCACATATTATTGAGGAGAACTACGTGATTCAAAAGTGAGCATAGTTTACAGCTAAAGCCTAGACCATACATTTATCATCTGTGCAGGTTTACTGCAATTAATTGTGTGTACACACAGGGTTTCCTGTTTAACTTCAGGTGTAGTGACCTGTAATGGCCAATCATTCATGTGGTTAACAATGTTGCTTATATAAGTGCATCATGGCCCTTTAGCTTGCGAGCGGAATCGATTCCCTACGATCCGAGTTGGGTCTCATCAGAGTTAATTCCCAGCTAGTAGAGTTCAATTCCAACTATCCAAGTAGATTTAATAGTCCTAAACTCCTTTTAAGTCCCAAATTCTGTAGAATTCCTACGAGAATCAATGTTAAATAGGGTTCTGCATCGAGGCGAAGCACGTCCCATGATTCAAGTCAACTTCCACTTTTAAAGTTGCGAGTCTCTATGCTTTCTAAGCAAAAATAAGCCTGGTCAATATACTTTGCATACAGTGCATTCAGAAAGTATTCACATCCCCTTCACTTTTTTCAGTTTTATGTTGCAGCCTGTATGTTGACACTACAAATGCTTTTTTTTTTCTTATTAATCTACACTCAGTACTCCGTGACAAAGTGAATTCATAATTCTAAACATTTCTAATAATGTATTTAAAAACAATGAGATTTAGACTTCAGACTTTAATTAGTACTTAGTTAAAGCACCTTTGGCACCAATTACAGCCTCTAGTTCAAGTTTATTTTTATAGTGCTTAACACAATAGACATTGTCTCTAAGCAGCTTTACAGAATGTGTATTTATCCCTGATTTAGCCTGAGGTGACCGTGGCAGGGACAAACTCCCATAGATGTTATGAGTAAGAAACCTTGAGAGGAACCAGACTCTAAAGGAGAAACCATCCAATTTTGGGTGATATCAAAAATGTGATTTTAGATTATAGAGTGTGAGGTTTTTTTTTTGTTTGTTTTGTTTTTTTTGGTATGATGCAACAAGCTTTAAACACCTGGGTTGTCCTGAACCGACTCCTGTGCTGTCTTGGATGTGTGCTTAGGGTCAGTGTCATGTTGGAAGGTAAACACTTAGCCCAGCCTAGTTCCTGAGATCTGTGGAGATCTCTGTACTTTGCTACATTCAGCTTTCCTTTGACCCTGACCAGTGTTTCAGTCACTTCTGCTAAAATAAAAACAAAACAGCATGATTCTGCCACCATCATGCTTCACTGTTGGGATGTATTGCGCAAGTGATGAGGAGTACCCGGTTTTCTCCAGACATAACGTTCAGAATTAAAACTGTTTAATATTAGTTTCATCAGACCAGAGAATCTTGTCCAACACAGTTTGAGAATCCTTGAGTTGCTTTCCTGCAAACTTCAAGTGAGCTTTTGTGTGTTTTGGACTAAGGAGAGGCTTTTAGCCACTTTGCCGTGAAAGTCAGATCAAGGCAGGGCTGCATTGATTGTTATTTTCTAGAACTTTGTCCCATCTCCACACAGGATATTTGTAGTGAACATCGGGTTCTTGGTATTTCTCCGAATGCTCAGTTTGGAAGGGCAACCAGCACTTGGAAGATTCATGGTTATGGCAACCTTACTTTGATCTCATTGTTGGTTTTTGCTTTGATAAGCATTTTCAGCTGTAACACCTGCTGTGTCTGAATACTTATGTTCTAGTGACATTTTGGTGTTTCCTTTGTTAATTTGCAAATGTTTGTAGTATTCCATTTTCCCTTTGTCATTATGGGGTACTGAGTGTAGATTAATGAAAGGAAATAACGAATGTAAACTATTGTAATATCAAGCTAAAACATTCAGAATGGTAAAGGGGTATGAATACTTTGTGAATGCACTGTAAATGACCTTCCAGATAACGGATTTTTTATAATACATGATAACTGGCTGACTGGCTGCACAGTCATGCAGTATAAATGTTGTGTAATAAAATGTAGAAAGGTTTGGTGAGTGTAATTCTGCTGATCCAGTAAAGCTGAATGTTTGAATGACACTTTTGCTACAACTCTTTAACCTGTGTGCATTTTTTTTTGTGGTTTAGAGAACAAGGGGCTAAAGTCATGCTGTTGTCACCTTCAAAGCTGAAGGAAAGATTTCCCTGTCTGAACACAGACGGTGTCGCTCTGGCTTCTCTCGGTTAGTCTCGAAAATGTTCAACTCTCGTGATGGCTAATGATTAGTGTATCCTGCTGACTAAAAGTTAAAGAACAAACACAAATTTTAAAGTATTTTAAAATATTTGCATCATATTTTTACCAGGTGAGTTTGTTGTTTTTATTTCCCGACACTGTTATGGTTCTTCTCAATCACATCATCCTATTATCAGTGTAAACATGTTTTATTTTCAATGTTTTCAAATATATTGCCTTCTATTTACCAGGATTGGAGAACGAAGGCTGGTTTGATCCTTGGACGCTCTTGAACGCTTTCAGACGCAAAGCCATGTCTATGGGAGTGTATCAGTGCTTTGGAGAGGTCACAGGTTATTATTATTTTTGTTTATTATTAGAAATTATTTTTTATGATTATAATTTTTTTTAAATAATGTATTACAAGCACCGAGATATTAATAGGACTCTCAGACCCTTAGAGTTTTGTAGACATCTGTTAATCTTGTGTGATTTATATATATAATTTTTGTTTTTCCAGGATTTAGGTGCTCGACACAAAATGCAGAAACGATGGATGGAGACCTTCTGAACATTAGAAGGATCAAACATGTCAATGTAAGACTTGGTAACATGGCAGATATGCCAATTAAAATTATATCTTCCCACAGGGTACAACAGATCTTGATTGGTTGAGTGGCCAATTTAATGAAAAAAATTTCATTCGACATTAACAATGAAAATATAACAAATACAAAAACTCTTAATCCGTATATACTGATAATATAAACATGTTATTGTTCTATAATTATGCAACTACAGTATCCGGAATTATTTTATGGTATTACATAAATTTGAAGTGTGAACAGGATTTTAAACTGTGACAGGTCCAGATGGCAAACAGTTTGGAGTACCAGCCTGTGGAGTGTGCCATTGTAGTGAATGCGGCTGGAGCCGGTTCTGGAAAAATTGCTGAAATGGCTGGAATCGGACACGGCCCGAAAACCAGCATGATGGCTATTCCATTACCAGTGGAACCCAGAAAGAGGTAACAATCATATTAGATATTATTTAGATCGATTCAAGTTCTGTGATGGCATAACTTTGGGTGGTGTTGTATTTTTATATTCTTTCGCAACAATCTCCAGGTTTATTTACGTAGTGCATTGTCCTGAGGGTCCAGGCTTGGAGTGTCCATTTCTGATAGACTACTCTGGAGTTTACCTAAGGCGAGAAGGCCTTGGAGGAAATTACATCACAGGGATGTCACCAGAGGAGGTGTGGCTTATCTTAATATCTCTGTATTTATAACTGTCCTGATCAAGTCAATATTAATGGCAGCAATTTTTGATAAAGTTGTGTGAAAACAAACTGTAAGAGGAAAAATGTGAATGATTTGATTTTTGTGTAGCCACAAAAAAATAAAACCTTTCCTGTGCTTTCTTTTTTTTTTACTTTTATCCGGGTTAACAGAATGAGGAACCAGATTGCAGTAACCTGGATGTGGACCATGATTTTTTTCAGGAGAAGGTCTGGCCGCATCTGGCGCATCGAGTTCCTGCATTTGAGAGTCTAAAAGTAAGTGGTATGAACATGTATTACTTTGTGCTGTAGTTTTTTTACCTGGATTTAACTAAGCAAGTATAAAGATTGGAAACTGGAGAATTGGAAAAAGTTAATGTGATCTGATGAGTGATTCACCCATCATGTCTGTTGTCTTCTGTACAAGCCTGCGGGGGCAGTATTACGATCTGGGGTTGCTTCAGATGGTCCGGTCTAGGCTCAGCAATGTTATGTGTCTAAAAAAAAATAAGGTCAGCTGACCATCTGAATTTACTGATTGACCAGGTTTTTCTATAAAAGGATTTTTTTTTTCTTTCCTGATGGCATGGACATATTCCAAGAGGATGAACCCAGGGTTTATTGGACTCTATGTAAAAGAATGGTTCAGCAAACATGAGACACATTTTATTTGTACACATGGATTTGTTACTACAGTGGTCAGACTTTAACCCCATGAGCTACTGAATACATTACACAGCAGGCTGACTCTCCTATCATTAACATTCAATTCTTTTTTATTTGTATAGCGCTTTTAACAATGAAAATCGTCTCAAAGCAGCTTTACACAGATAATGTGGTGATAAAAATGAATATTTTCTTTATAAGTGTAAGTTTGTCCCTGATGAGCAAGCCAGTGGCGACTGTGGCAAGAAAAAAAACTCCTCGAGATGGCATAAGGAAAAACTTTGAGAGGAACCAGCCTCAAGAGGGAACCCATCCTCATCTGGTTTGCACCGAATGTCCATTTATTGCAGATATATGATGTTACGAGGTACAGTGATGGTGATCAGAAGCAAACTGTAGTCCTTAGTCAGTGTAGCAGACTGTTGACATTAACTACAATCCAAATCCATCCTCAAAGCTCCCGTTTTTACTCTGGAATTTCATGGAACCACCCAAGGCGTTGATGAGAAACTGTCCCCAGCTGCACAGAGTGGCCTCCAATCGAAGAGGACACTATCTAAAGGCAGGCCTGGACGTTGGAGGACCCGCTGAGGAAAGAGGGGCAGGAACAGTAACGGTGACAGTGACTGGAACCTCAGGAGGAGAAAGAGGGAGAGGGGGAGAGGCAGAGAGCGAGAGAGAGAGAACGAGTACTCTCCAGTAGGAGAACTCCAGTAGGACTCGATATGGCAGAATAACTAAAAGGGAGAACCAGAAGGTAATACAGACATGAGGGATCTTTGGGATAAGAGAAGACCCACCACACCACCATCAACAAACCTGAGTGAACGAATGAGAGGACGACAGCATACATATATCCTAGTTCACCAAACACTCGATATCCATGATGCCTCCAGATCTGCTCCTTTTACCTAGGAAAAATCTACTAATAAGACATGACTAAATTAAGTTTTCAGCTTTGACTTGAACACTGAGACTGTGTCTGAGTCCCGAACACTGATTGGAAGGTTGTTCCATAACTGTGGGGCTTTATAAGAGAAAGATCTGCCCCCTGCTGCATTATTTGAGGTACCAACAAATAGCCTCAGTAGACGTGTAGGATCAATTGGTAAAGAAGTTTACTCAGATACTGCGGCGCGAGACCGTTAAGTGCTTTATACGACAGTAGTAGTATTTTATATTCAATGCGAGATTTTATTGGGAGCCAGTGTAGACTGATTAAAACAACAGTGATGTGCTCATATTTTCTGGATCTAGTGAGGACTCAAAATTGCTGCTGCATTCTGAACTAACTGAAGCTTATTTATGTACTTACTCCCACACCCAGATAGTAAAGCATTACAGTATTCTAATCTAAATGTAACGAAAGCATGAACTAGTTTTTCTGCATCCTGTAACGACCTCATATTTCAAATTTTAGCAATATTTCTAAGGTGAAAGAAGGCGCTCCTGGTAATATTATTCACGTGAGCCTCAAAGGAAAAACTAGGGTCAATAATCACACCAAGGTCTTTGACTGCTGTACACACTGAGACAGAAACATCATCCAGAGATGCCACGTAATCGGATAGTTTACTTCTAGCTGCATGTGGTCCAAGTAAAAGTACTTCCAACTTATCCGGGTTGAGCAGAAGGAAGTTATCGAGCATCCACTGTCTAATGTCCTTTACACACTCCTCAACGTTTTTAAGATGATCTCTCTCTCTCATCTGGCTTTGCTAAAATATACAGCTGTGTATCATCAGCATAGCAATGGAAGCGAATACCATGTTTATTTATAATATTACCCAGAGGCAGCATATATAAAGAGAAAAGCAGTGGGCCTAAGACAGATCCTTGCGGAAAACCAAACTTTATTTAGGAGAGTGTGGAGAACTCACCATTGACATCAACAAACTGATAGCAATCAGTCAAATAGGACCCAGGAGAGAGCTGTTCCCTTAATTCCAACAATATTTTCAAGTCTAGTAAGCAGGATAGTATGATCAATAGTGTCAAAAGCTGCACTAAGATCGAACAAAAGAAGTAATGAGACACTCTGATTAGAGACCAATAACAGGTCATTTACCACCTTAACTAGCATTGTGTCTGTGCTTTGATGATGCCTAAATCCTGACTGATACATTTCAAAAATGTTTTTTCTCAGTAGATGTGAGCAGAATTGCTGTGCTACAACCTTTTGGAGATAAAGCGGAGGTTAGATATTGGCCTGTAGTTGGACAGCTGACAGGATCAAGGTCAGGTTTCTTAATTAGGGGTTGATAACTTCCATTAGCACTGGTTATGTACCTAAATCCTTCAAACTGGCAGAGTTTATAAATTTTAAAACAGGATTAATTACCTCTGAAATTATCTGTTTGAAGAAACTTGTAGGCAAGGGATCGAGAATGCAGGTTGATGATTTTGATGAGGATATAAATGAAATTGTCATTCAGTTGAATAGGAGTAAAACTTTGTAATTGATTATCATTACACTGCTGACTACAGGGTTATTTCTAAAATAGTTTGAATTGATTTTAATTGTCTGGATTTTTTGCCTGATGTGTTTAACTTTTATTATTAAAAAGGTTCATGAAATCATTACTACCTATTGATGGTGTGCATTTTAGTGCAGTGCTTTTATTTCCTGTTAATGTTTCTACCGTGCTGAAAAAAACCCTAGGATTATGCTTGTTATTTCTATGAGGGTGAGGGTGCTGATCTAGCAGCATTAAGAGATTTTTTATAACTCAGGAGATTCTCCTTCCATACTGTCAATTTTGTTTGACGCCACTTACGTTCTAATTTCCGAATGGTCTGTTTTTAAGGTGCACGTATGATCATTATACCACTGTGTATATAATATTAGATTTTGGGGAGAAATAATGCATCCTTTGTGTCCTTTGATAACTGATCAAAAGAAGTAATTATAATTTTTATTTTAATCAGGTGACTGGATCATGGGCTGGGTTTTATGACTACAACACGTTCGACCAGAATGGCATTGTGGGTTTGCACCCGCTGGTCAACAACATGTACTTCGCGACAGGTTTCAGCGGACACGGGCTGCAGCATTCTCCCGCCGTGGGCCGTGCCGTCGCTGAGCTCATCCTGGACGGTGGGTTTAAGACCATCGATCTGAGCGCCTTTGACTTCAGACGTGTCTTTAACCTCGAGCCCATGCTGGAGAGTAACATTGTGTGATCGTGAAAAAGGAGAATTCAAAAACACTTTCATACTCGACCTGACAGCTACTTCACATTGTCTCCTCATGGGGGGGAAGAAAAATTAAATAACCAGGAACTGTTAAATGAATGCTGAACTCTCCAGATCTCTAGATAATCATCTACCAAAAGCTGCAACCTGAAAATGTGAAGCACAGAAATACTTGTCTTGCACATGTACCAAATAATTATCAAACAGAGCTAAAATGTATTAGCTGTCAGTGTAGTTTATCACCTGCCATGTGTAAAATTGATTACCTGTCAGTGTAGTTTATCACCTGCCACGTGTATTTAAAAAAAAAAAATCATTCATATTCAAAGGATGTTCAATCTCATTTCAACCAAATAGATTTTTTTTACCTTTCAATTTTGTGATGAGTACCATTACAATTAATAATAACAATGAAGACAGAACAGTCACCCTGAACTTTTTTCTTCTTACAGTGCTCTTTACTGACTACATATATGTAATTATGCAGAATTTTATATACTTGTGATTATACTTTAAAGAGAGAAAATATGGAATGATTGTGTGTAGAATTTTAACTTTAAGAATTTTTTTAAATAAGGGTGCCTATTATTCTGGACTTGACTAATTAAATACATTTCCAGTTGGGTGCTGGAGGGTCAATTGTGGATGTGTTTTAGCATCAATAAAATTGCGAAAAAAAAAGATGTTGGCTAATATCTGAGTGGAGTGTGAATGTTTGTTCACCTTTAGATAGGAGAAGATAAAAACATTATTTCAACAGTTTCATCTGTGTTTATTAACAAGGCAAAACTTGTCAGCATGCTTGGTGAATGGTATAAGTAGCTTTTAACACTGCAGATATTTATTATAAAATTATTACATTCAGGACTTCTGTTGGCCATGGAACCAAACATAGGTTTTATTGTTGTAATTGTGTCTCTTTTGTTTATTTTTGTACTCATTAAATAAAAAAATCAAATGTTTTTTTTCAAATGTAGTTGTTTCTGTGCAAAACTGAGGAAAATAATCGTGCAAATGAAGGCGAGCCTGCGGTGGAGAGGTCCGTATCAGACTTTGAAATCGGAACTCTTTCAATCTACTATAATATGTAAAGCTCCCATTATCTTCACAAGGTCAGTGATGTTCTGCCCATACTCTTGGTCATGCATTTCCCATTCCAATAGTTTCTGCAGGTATGACCATATTTTGAATATAATATCTCTGGATGGCTTTTTCTATATCTTCTGTTATCTCGAGATGGTTTCTTCCTGTATCGTCTGTCATTTACAAATGGCCACAGGTGCCTTTTGTAATGATTAAAAGTCAAACCATTTTTTACAAACGCTAGCATATTTTCAACAGGTGGTCTAGTGGTTAGGATGCGGCGCTCTCACCGCTGCAGCCCCGGTTCGATCCCCGGTCAGGGTATCAACCCCAACCATTAGGGTTGCACAAGCCAGTGCACTTTTAGTGCTGGTCCCAAGCCCGGATAAATGGGGAGAGTTGTTTTAGGAAGGGCATCCAGCGTAAAAACGTGCTGAATCAAACATGCGGATGGTCCGCTGTGGCGACCCCTAATGGGAGAAGCCGAAAGAAAGTTTAGTACCATATTTTCAACATTACTTGGCCTTATCTTATTTTTACCTTATAGGTTTTTATCACCCATGGGGGAGTGCAGCACATTTCTATAGGACAGTGTTGATTCAGAGGTTAATATATATATATATATAT
>MU551584.1:5511527-5580539 GCA_024362625.1 Silurus asotus
ACTAACACTCACAAACGTAAACGTCTGGAGTTTGCTAAGCGGTACTGGGACTTCAACTGGGACCGTGTGCTTTGGTCAGATGAGACTAAGATTAAGTTTTTTGGCAACAAACACTCTAAGTGTGTCTGGCGTAAAACAAAAGATGAGTATGCCGAAAAGCACCTCATGCCCACCGTGAAGTATGGTGGAGGATCTGTGATGCTGTGGGCCTGTTTCTCTTCCAAAGGCCCTGGGAACCCTGTTAGGGTGCCTGGCATATGAACGCTTTGAAGTACCAGGATATTTTAAATAAAAACCTGATGGCCTCTGCCAGAAAGCTGAAGATGGGTCGTCATTGGGTCTTTCAGCAGGATAATGATCCAAAACATGTGGCAAAATCTACACAAAAGTGGTTCAGCAGTCACAAACTCAAGGTCCTCCCATGGCCATCTCAGTCCCCAGACCTCAACCCAATCGAAAACCTGTGGGGCGAGCTAAAGAGAAGAGTGCATAAGAGAGGACCCAGGACACTGGATGATCTAGAAAGATTGTGCATAGAAGAATGGTCAAAAATCCCTCTCTCTGTGTTCTCCAATCTTGTGAAATGTTATAAATAAATAATGTATAAATAATATATTTAACTACTCATTCATCATTTATGATAAAATATAATTAATACAATACATTTTGATCTTAGTGGCTCCTAGAGCAAAAAACAGCGAGTAGGACATTTAGACTAATAGCTGAACGAGGGCTGAAGGTTTACACTACAATTTAAAACAATTGTTAAAAGTGGCAGCGAAGTGAGGTAATGAAGTGTGAAGTATGTGCAAAGGGGCAGGGCTATGACCATGTACAATGACCAGACATAACATTATATTATTACATTATGACTGGTAAAGTGAATAGCACTGATTATCTCATCATGGCACTGGGAATAAAGTTGATCAGTCACACCATGAAGTTATAGGAAAGAGGTAACCATATGTGAACAGTAAGGTTTTATCCCAAGGAAGAGCACTACAGATGCATTATTTGCTTTGAGAATGTTGATGGAAAAGTATAGAGAAGGTCAGAAGGAGTTGCACTGTGTGTTTGTGGATTTGTCAATGTAAGAGCAAAACCCTCGACCATTCAGTCTCCTCTATAATTCGGCACTGGACACAGCTTACTTCTTATCTAGAGCGTGTGTACGCATCTCAAAACCTTCGAAATAATAATGACTTGATTAAACTATTTGTCTCTGTAAAGCTGTTTTGGAATATTTTTTTTTGTTGAAAGTGCTCTACAAAGAAAACAGAATTCAATTGAATTGATTTTGCATGCTGTAGACTTTGACTGATGTATGGAGGTATGTACATAGATCTTAGATCTTGAGTTCAGCTCGTGGAAAAAGCGGGCAAAAACTATAGTGTTGCATTTATAGTATTGTTCAGTATAGATATATTCTGATACTGATAACAATTCCGATCTTGACCCTGATACTGATACAAGCAATGGCACTATTAATAAAACACATACTTGTACTTAGACTTTTATTGGTACTGCTACAGACTCAGAATTGTGGAATTGTGTAAACATTTGTTAAGATTTTTTTTTTGCTTGAGATGAACAAAACAGAACCATTTCAGAACCTCAGAGCAGAGACATTTTACTTCATACACTGGACTTAAGTGCATAAACTATTTTAATAGAGAAAATCATAAATGATTAATCAAAAACACAAAAACATTTAAATCCTTCTGTTAACTGCGCCCCAACGGTAATGTCTTTATTCCCCACTAGAGGGCGGCGCCCCACTCTTGGGCGTCTATGTCTTATATGGCTATGCATAGTCCAATACAATTGGTCCTTTCGGTCACGTGAGCAAAATGGCGGCTTCTCAAAAGGTCGGAGAGCTTAGCCCTCAGACAGTAATACGCATCGAAACGTTACAAAATCCTGAAAATGAAGACGGACCCCCAGCGAAGAAGTCCGTATCACATTTTAAACTGGAAGGGATCCTCCGTGAATCCGCCAGGGAGAAAAGCATTTTCGTACAAGGAAAGGTACAAAAGTTTAAAAGTCGCGCGATGTTAGCCGTTAGCTAGCGGTATTGTTCCTTCACAAGCATAATGTTTGATGTAATACCAGGTTCCCCCTTTAGAGGGCACTGATTGTGCGCTGTTTTGCAGAGGTCTATTTGTGTACAATTTTACTTTTTAAATTTCTTATTTGTTAAATATTCAGATTACAGTCACGTATCTCAAGTTTTCCCGAGTTTTCCCTACATGAAGGAATATTTTAAAAAGAGACTTCGATTTGCCATCTCCAGTTAGATTTTTCCTGCTATTAATTTCATTAGTAGGGCATGTTTTTTTTGGGAGGGTATGTCTAAACATGAATTCTTTTATTATCTATTTTAATCTAATTTACATTTCTTTAGCTTGATGAACAGGAGGCTATAATCATCCTGGAGAAAACCCCAATCACACAAGCTGTCGTTCCAGAGTTGTTGTTGAGCACGCAGGTACTGGAGATGAAGAACGACATATACAGCACCTACCATCTCCAACCACCACCAAACCTCAACGGTAAGAAACCTGGATGTCTGGTATGCCGACACGTACATATCTGATGGCAGGTAAATGAGGTATTGCAGTGATGTATTTCGTGCCGTGAACTGGCTTTATGTAGATCTTGCATGTAGCTTTAGAAAGTAGCAGATGGTTTTTGATCAATTCTGTCTCATCTGCAGAAATTAAGACCACTATGATCTGCCCAGCGACGGACAAACACTTCAAGAAGTACCTGCGTCAAGAGGTGTTTCTCGTTGAGGAGACTGAGGAGGATTATCAGTCCATCACACGCCCTTACATAATAACAAAGGGCTTGAGTGTGGAGGTATGTCTCCTCTCTGTGATGTTCAGTAACTGAACAAGCACATCTGTGTTTTGTGTGTGCTTTTGTTTTGTTTTTTTACTTAAAATATTGGCACCCTGCCTTGTGCCTGTCTCTGGGCTGCCAACCTCCTGAGAAACTCTTCTTACTTTGACAATTAGAGTTAGGTGATTGGATACGCCCAAATTCATATTAGTTTTTCAAATCATGAAAAGTTTTTTTTACCGTAATACACTGTTATATGATGTGGAAAGCTATGAAGACATGGGTGATATATTCTTGTTCTTGTAGTGGGTTAACAACATCTTGGAAAAGAAATCTGAGGCTGATAGGATTATTTTTGACGATCCAGACCCGCAATTCGGTTTCGTCCTGATTCCAGATTTTAAATGGGACCAAAAGCAGGTTTGTGATTTGTTTGACTTTAAATGCTGTGAATGAGATTATTTGGGGTAACTAGAATACAATTATGATCAGAAAGCATTGTTTTTCAGATGGACAACTTGCATCTGATCGCAATCGTATATCCACCCGACCTTAAGAGTCTGAGAGATCTCACTTCTTATCATCTTCCTTTACTGATGAACATCCGTAAGAAAGGACTGGTATGTAAATGGCTTTAAATGATCTTTCTTTATGTTGAATAGTATGTTTCTTGGCAGTATCTCTCTCTGTCTCTGTCTCTCTCTCTCTCTCTGTAATGGTTTTGAAACGTACCCTCTTTCCTAACAGAACGCAATCGCAAAGCGCTACAACATCCCGGCCTCAAAACTGCGTATGTTGCTGCATTACCAGCCATCGTACTACCACCTGCACGTACATTTCATTTTTCTGGATTACGACGCTCCAGGGTGTGGTGCGGAGAGAGCGCACCTGCTTTCAGATGTCATTCAGAACCTGCAGCTCAACTCTAATTACTACAGAGAACGCACGTTTACCTTCCCACTACTGGCAAATGACGCACTGCTGAGCAAGTTCAAGGAAGCAGGGCGAATTTAGAGAGTTTTTTTTTTTTTTAACTTAATGCCAGTTGTGTGTTTGACTGAGAATGTTGTGTTCCAACCATTTGTGTTCCACTGTAAGTCTGAAAAGTTTTCTCAATATTGTATTTTCACGTTTTTTAATGTGATCTTTGAGTTTTTTTTAAATTTGTTGTTTTTTATAAAATGTAGAATATTTCTTCGCGATGTTCTTAAACTTCAAACACGACCACATTTGTTGCTGAACTCCAGCTTTTTAAATGTATATTTTAAATAAATGACACCTTCTGTTCTTCTTTTGATCTTTTTTTATTTATTTTTTTTATATTTCTTCCTCTTTTCTCCCAACCAGCTTCACCACGCTGTGAGAATTAATTTGTTTGCAAATCTGAGGGGCCATTTTTGTAAAATTTGTGGCCCCTTGGAGGAAGATTGAATGAAATCTTGTACCCTTCACGGTTTCAGAGAAACACTACAGCTTTGTAAAAGTGTAGGAAACAGTTATAAATGTAATCTTTGAAAACACATTCTTGTGAATGGGGTTTTTAACCAGATTGATGTTTTTCTGTTTGAGTGTTTAAAGAATGATTAGTAAGTACATTGCAGTTGTGTTTCTGGTCAGTTAATAAAAAAGTTTCAGTTCTGCAGCAATGTAACAACTGATTATATTAAAGCAAAAAGAGTTTTACTTATTACTTGTTGCTCTTTATTTGGATTTTAGAATTGTGAACAACTGGACATCAGCTATTCAAGATTAGTAATTCTATGTGATTTCACCTGTCAGTGTGGCGTAATCGGCGAATCATAATAGTTTGACCTGATCCTTGTGTTGTTGAAGGTTCTTCTAAATGATATCCACTCTCATTTTTTTTAAGGGTGATTATCTTGACTTTAAAATGTGTTCAATCAATTGATATCTGGTAAGTGTCTTGGTGAATTTAGCACATTTTGAATTATTTTCATTCTTATCAAAACATTGAGCTTTTGTATATTGTGGATATAATTGGCGACATTTTGGAAGAGACGAAAACCATCAGTATTTAGTGTTTCCACAAAGGTAAATGGTAACCAGAATTGATTAGCACTGATGTTTTCCTACAAATGGAGCAGAGACATGTGACCAAAAGTAACAGAGCAGTGATTTAGCTCCCTTTTATTTCTCTCTTTTATTCCGCTAACTCAAAAATAATCAAAACTGATCTGAATTGTGTCAAGGTTCCTGAACCTGAAAGGTTTAAGTGGAATGAGTGCTTAAAGTTTTTGGTTTTATTAGAATTATTGAAGGGAATATGCTAACCCAAAGAGCATGGACCTGAGAGTGTTGTGCATGGGGTTCAGAGAATACTTACGAATAATCATGAATTTGATTGAAGGGTTGCTTTGTGAATTAGAACCTCCAAGGGGTAAAATCCATGCAGTGGGTGGAGGGGGGGCCCTTCGAAACGTTTCTTTTTTGGAGTCCAAGATGCCGTATAAAACCCAAAACAGCACAAATGAAATTTTTTATTAAAGTACCATAATAATCTCATTTAGAGTTGTTTTGTTTTTTTGGCGACATGTAAGACATGCAAAACTTTGCTCAGAACCACATTTCCTTTGTCAACTGTGTCATGTGCCCAGGATTAGAGCATTTCAATGCGGATTACGTTTTCTTTCAAGGACCCCAATGGTGTGTTTTTATAGAGCGAGTAGTGGAGAAAAAGAAGTTTCGTCCTGCCTCGTGAATTTTGTTTAAAGCTTTAAAAAAATTTAAGTGGTACATTGAGTGTGCGTTGGTGGATTTGCTGCTAACCTCTGTGTGAGTGGAGGTAAGTTTAGATTTTTGATTTGATGTATTTTTCTCCTTAAAAATCTGTCATTAAAAAAAAGCTGGTTGTTGATGTTTAGTAAGTGGTAGGATTTTGGCAATAGATATAACTGTAATAAGAATTTTACTGCATTCAGACTCTAGATTTTAAGATAAAAATCTGACATTCAAGAAATGCCATTAGAAAAAATACTCTTGCTTTCTCTTTTTTTGATACATAACCTCTACTATTAAATACAACAAACACAGGACTAAGAAATCATTGCGGAATGTAAATACATTATCTTTCTCTTTTTTTTTAATGTTAAATATTTTTTACTAATTTGTTTCCAATGAAGGAATGTTGCAGTTCATCCATAAGGAGGTTCATGATCATGTAGCGGAACACAGGATTCCACAGACACGGCTCGTGACCAAGGATGGTCACTGTAACATTGAATTCAGCAATGTCGCTTATCACAGCCATTTTGCTTACCTAATGGACTTTTGGACCACCTTTGTTGAGATCCGATGGCGTTTTGTTATACTTTCTTTTGTCGCTGCTTTCACGGGGAGCTGGTTTGTCTTCGGCCTGCTGTGGTATTTCATCGCAAAAAGCAACGGGGACCTGGAGGGAGAGAATGTTCCTGATGGTCATTTAAAGTGTATCGAAAATATAAACGGTCTCACAAGTGCCTTTCTTTATTCATTAGAGACACAGACGACCATTGGATATGGTGGACGAGCTTTGACAGGTCACTGTGCCCAGACAGTAGCCCTTCTCGTTGTCCAATCTCTAATGGGTGCCATTATAAATTGCTTTATGTGCGGCTTGATCCTGGCCAAAATCTCCCTCCCGAAAAATCGAGCAAAGACTGTTACTTTTAGTGACACTGCTGTGATCTGTTTGAAAAACGAAACTCTGTGCTTGCAGATCAGAGTCGCCAACCTCCGGAAGACGCTGCTCATTGGCAGCCATATTTACGGCAAGCTCTTGAAAACCAGTGTCACTCTGGATGGAGAGCCCATCATCCTAGACCAGGTCAATGTTGACTTCCTGGTGGACGCTGGCAAAGATAACCTCTTCTTTATTTGTCCGCTGACGCTGTACCATGTAATTGACACTTCTAGTCCCTTTTTGGAGATGACTGCTGATACACTTCAGCAGCACAACATTGAGCTGGTGGTCTTCTTGGAGGGCATGGCCGAATCCACGAGTTCATCATGCCAAGTTCGCACGTCCTACATTCCAAGTGAGATCCAGTGGGGTTACTGCTTCCTGCCCATCATCTCCCGAAACAAAGGGGGAAAATACCATGTTGACTTTTCGAATTTCTCCAAAACTGTTCCCGTAGCCACGCCTCACTGCCACAGCTGTTATCTAAATCAACTAAACAAAGATCTTGCACTTCATCAGCATGCACAGCAAGGCATTGACAACCCTGGGTTTGAGGTAGTTACTACCGAGGATTTAGTGAACAATGTGCAAAAGTGACTTTTGGCTGTAGAAACCAATGACATTTTAGAGCTGTCAAGGAAAACACATACACTAAACAGGGGTTTCTCCAAGACCGGGGTTAAGAACCTTTAGCCTAGAACAAAATGCTGCTTTAAAACAAAACCCAACTGAAAACTTGATTAAGCATAACTGTTTAGGATCAACCTAAACTAATCATATGTATGGAATATTTGTTTTGAATAAAAAAGGACAAATTAGGTGTTCCTCAGGGTTCTACAAGATGGCCTTTCCAATTGTCACTCTGCATGTTATCTTTGGATGGTAACCACTGTGTGGTTAGTTATCCTTTACTCATATGTAATCAACTGACTTTCAGTTATACCTTTTTTTTTGGAAACTGTCTGGAGCCAAAATCCCACTTTGTTTGCAGGTTGTGTATTTTCCTAATTAAACATTTTAGTTTGTTTTTTTTTTTTAAGTGGAATATTTGCTATCTTTAATTTGTTTTAATAACTACATATGGCCAAATTAACTTCAGGCTACTAATCAACATGACTGTCTCGTCACTCTGAGAACAGTTTGAGGCAACTGTAAAAGATATCTTCTGCCTGATCTGCTTGCAAAATCGCCCTCAAATACAAGAGTTGAAGTTGAATCCATTATATTTAATTGAAAATAAATGCATGTGATATAAAGAAATAAAGTCACTATTCTTTTTGTTGAGGTGCAGGTGCAATTTTTAGTTAGCTTAGTGCAGGAATGGAACATGAAAAAAAAGACAGGCATTGATTCTAATATAACTTTGCAAAAAAGATATATTGTCTTTATTGTGCATATTTTCCAAACTTTAAAATATATATATTTTTATGTGGAAGTCCATTTCCTGAAAAGCCCAACATGGAGCTTTTGACATGGCTAGAAAAGGGAGCAGCTCAGGTTATCTGTATGGCGGCATCGAAGCAGTTTTAGAAACGTTTCCACTTTGTGAGCATCCTTTTTGAAGCATGATAGCGCATTGTAGTCTCTCAGTACATGCTCCTCCATGGCAGGAGCAGCAAGGTGACGTGCCAAGCTCTCATTATTTTCCAGATCCAGGCCTCCTTCGTCCAGCATCTGTGCACACAAGTAAAACAGTTAAATAATGTAGAATTTCAGTTGCTTTGGTTGCATTTAGTCAAATGATGATTTGAGACATCAGGGAAAACATCTCCAGCTTTCTTATATGTACCTTACTCATAAGGACAAGTACTCCTTGCTTAAGGTTCATCAATTTGGTTGACATCCACCTGGTCTTGCTGAGGAGGGCACTGGGAGCATTGTCATACCTCTCTAGAGAATCCTGCAGGTCAGCCAGGGGATCAATCCAGAACTGAACCAGAATCAGGATTGAGTGGAGAAGCCATTTGTCCTGCAACAAATCATTTTTTTTAACAAGCCTTCACATGTTCACTGTCAAATGTTGATATTGAATCAAATCTTTTTTTTAAATAGTGGAAAATAGTGGGAATAGTAGAAATTACCGAAATTTGTTGAATTTCCATTTTGGATGTAGGAATATGCACAAGACTGGATGTGCAAGAGTTGCCCCCATGGCCTTGATAAGCAGATATCGATAAAGGGATAAACATCTCCTCCTGTAAATCATCAATAAATTGTTAATAGTAGATACACATTTAGCAACGGCAGAAGAAATCTGAGCAGAGATCAACATAGTTGACTATCAAAGTTTTCACATAAGAGTCTGGCTCTAGCTGAGTTTAATTCCCAGTTGACAAAGATAAGTAAGTTTAAAGGGATACGTAAAGATTTTTCTGAACATACAATGGGCAATTATAAAGTTCTTCATATTGCATTTAGTCCTCATAGTTGTGCCTTCTATTAGACATCTTAAAAGTTTTGATGTCTGATATGCTTATTAATAAAAACATGCGTTTAGTTGAGGGAGGCACTTTGTTATTTGCAGTTTATAGTCACCTATTATTATACGCAAACATTATTTATGATCGCACCCTCCCATGATATTTTATAACAAATTAATTTGTTAAAGTGTTTGCTAATATTCTAAATGTTATAATTTCCAAAAATTTCCTAAAGTTTTATTTGCAGTATTGGAATCAAGTACTACACTACTATGTTAATCTATTTGACCTTTCTTTCTTCAAAAAAAAAAAATCTACTGATATTTTTTGTGGGGGTCCTGAAGGTTGGAAATGATACAATTCTTAAGTTATGTCTCTAAACCTAATCTTGTTGTAGGTCTTAGAGAAATAAGACCTACAACTGTTGGGGAAGATCAGACACTTGATCAGACACTTGATAACACCTCCAATGAGGTGTTATCAAGTGTCTGATCTTCCCCAACATTTGTAGTGCAGACTTCACAAGGGTTCTTTCTATAATTCTTTAAACTGTTTAGGGTTAAAGTTTAGTTTTTATAATGGTTCAACTTCTAACTTTTTTTTTTTGCAAATAAAATACTCAGTTATATGCTTCTACACAGGAACCATTACAGGTTTTGAGACATGCAATTTCGAAGAACGATTCACAGAAATACATTTGATAAAATCTCATTCATATCAATAATCGCATGAAGTGATCATGTGATCACCAAGACTTTTCCACACTGAGCATTACATCCTAAATATCAATTTAACCGTATTTATATCTACTCACAAACAATGTCCTGGCCTCGTCTGACATGCGATAGATGAGCTCAGCATGCTGGATGGCTCGATCTAGAAGTTTCTCTACAGAAATGGAACACCTTGTGCCTGTAGGATCCCGATCTGAGCAGTCCAGAGCTGAACCCAGTCCCAGTAATCCATTTACAGAGCACAACAAGATCCCCATCAAAACCTGAAGAACTGAAAATACAGTGTCAGAAAAATATGATTTTAAAATGTCATGTACACGTGAGCTGCAGTGTTTTACTGAGCAAATACCCTGTGACATGCTAGCATAGGAAAATAAATCAATAACAATGATGTGAAATTAATAGGTTTTTCCTCTATACAGTATACATATCACTTTTTTATTTTTAATACCAGCACATCATGCTTTCCATAATTTATTGTTACACTTTATGCTGACCACAAAACACGCGCTTTATTCTTTTTCTTTTGCATTCAAAATGACTAGGAGTCTGGAAAGTATGGCTCTCATCTGTCCTGAAGATTTTTTAGTGCCAAAAAATGTCCTGAAAGCACTGACACTGGAGACTCCTTCCTCAAATATAAGTTGGACATCTTTGATTAGATGTTTTTGTGTCTTCTATACAAGGTATTATCTCAGAAATTAAAACATTTCACGAAGTCATTAAAAAAATTACACCTTCTGATCAATCGAAAATTCTAAGGTTCTTCTGTAAATAAAGCCGTATATAAGCATATCTAGGTTTTAGTTATTACCTTTCTGTATTAAATAATACAAATAAAATAGATACAGTACCTTCGGTTTGGTTCATGATTGCACTGTGCCTGTATTACCTGTACATTGTGGGGCAACAACACCTTTTATACACCGCGTACTCCATGAATAAATCCAGACGTTTTTAAATTCAAACATAAGTGGTAAGGAGATAGTTTGAGTCACGGATAGTTTGGACCAATGATTTTATGCAGCATCTCTGACAGAGGGACAGGGATGAATCCTGGAACATTGTGTCAGCTGCTGTTTCACATAAATTGTAAAATAATGAATTTACAACAATTAAAATAAAATAAAAAAATGGATTAAGGTATAAATAGTGACCAGTTTGAACATGGTAAAATATTAAGGAATGGTGAGATTTACTATTTGTTTTTATTATTGATTATATCTTTGGATACTTATAATAATAAAAGAAACTACATTAATAAATTATATTAATATATAGCTAATCCATCATGCAATGCAAAGTTGAAGGTTCTGTCCCTGAAACGTGGAAAAGTTATTTTCTTTTCTTGAAATAAAAATAAAATAATAAAAAAAAACAAAAAAACATAGAAATACAAATCCAGAGAATGAAATTTTGCATTTAATCAAAACATATTTCCTTTTTTTTTGTGTATAATATTTAATTTATCATTATTAATTTATTTCTTTAAATGCATGGTTTTAGTTTAATTAAGAGTCTTAATAATTTTTTTAAAATATAAATAATGTCAGTATTTTATTTTATTTATTTCAAAATTTTACATTTAATTATATACTGTATGTTATAATAATGTTAACTTTACATATTCCCCTGTGCTTATTGTCACATGTCATGTCATTTCTCATGTCAATTCTCTTAGATTTTCTCTACATTTTCTTAGATCTAATTACATGAAGTTAAATCCTCGTTTGCCACTTTGTGAAACCTCGAATACTTATCCTTGACATTTCAGGTTTTGTTTTCACATGATTAGGGGATCAGATGATATATAGTTTTGGAACATCTTCCCCTGATTGTTATAATAATGTTAGAGAAATACAATTGTATAAAATGATGTGGTAGTATGACATTTTCCCTTTACTTCAACTAGGGGACCAAACCTTGTTCCAGCAATAGGAATGTTGACTGCCACCCCCTGGCCTTCTCGTTGTTACTCAGTACCCTAATTTAGTAATGCAATGGTAGCTGAATCAGCACAAATCTCAAGCACACTCCAAAATCTAGTACAACATTTTTCCAGAAAGAGGTTGTTATAATGGCAAATGGGGATTAGATAAGGAATGGAATGTTCGGAAAGCACATATGAATCTTATGCTTTGGTGTCCACAAACATTTGCCCATATACTGTATATATGCAGCAGTTCTGTACGCAGTAGTTCAGTTGATCAAGTGTAGAAATGTTTATATCTGAGAATAGTTATTGTAATTTTTGCAACTGTTTGCAATAATAAATAAAAAGTTTGTGTTTGTTCTCAAAAGTATTTAATCAACTAATTTAAATTATTTAATGAATCAACCCAGTAACTTTATTAGCATAGAGGTTCTCTTGTTAAAAAATATTTTTGTTTAAATTGTCACAAAATCCTTTGTGTGCACTATTATGTGCAGTTACACATTATGAATGGTTTACATTTATTTGTGATATTCTAATTGATTCAAAGAAGGCGAACAAATATTGCTTGATAATATTCTCATATTTTTCTTATATATTCCTTAGCTGTCTGATTAAGAAACCTTTGCTTGGATGGAGGACTTTCCAATGTTACAATTTTGTGACATTGTGCATTTCAATCTTCCTGTACAAGTGATGTTGGTGGCAATCACAGCAACCTTGCTTTAAAATAATATCAAACAGTCTTTATTTTATCATCATATTACAACATCTCTGTTTATGGACAATTGGGAAAATAGTTATTTTAGACTTGTGAGACTGTTCTAAGCCGTGGTAAAACAGTGTGGATGAATGTGATCTTGCGATGACATAAATCCTGTGTTTCCTATTCATGATAGATCCTTACAGCTGGCTTTTCCACTGAACGCGTGGAGAGAGGCGGATGTCGGGAACTTGAGAGATTAGGTTGCACAGTGCGTCTGACCTTTGGGTTGGGTTTGTCTTTTGACGTAAGCAAGGATTTACACTGAAATAGAGAAATTAGAGAATCCACACATTACATCATAACTCAGGCACATACAACGCTTTTCAAATGAACAAATCTGAATAAAATAAAAAAATCACAGATTGTTATAATATTATCAATAATTTATAATAGATAGATAATAGATCATTGATAACTGTAGAAATTATGTTGTGTATTACACATCATCTATTATTGTATCCTTCTCTCAGGATTTTCTCCTGTTTAGACTTCTTTCCAGAATCCAAAAAATTACTTACATATCTATTGACTGATGATTATTATTGCATCAAGTAGCAAATCCCCCCCCCTGAACAATACAGTGTTTTTGATCTATTATTTGTGAATGAAATCTTTATATCATCCAATATGAAAGTCTTCTATGATTTTCTGTCATCTAATTTTTAAACTTGATTTTGATTTAATCAATGAAATCCTTAAACTAATCAAATGTTCATCTTTAGGTTTTAAATGTAATCTGATTTATCAAAGTAATTATTCGCTGACAAATATGTAGAAACAAGTTGTAGTGACTGATACCGAATATAGTATGTAAGGACAACAAAGGATGGACCATGCTGTTATAAAATAATAAACATCAGACAAAAATGGCAAAAGTACACACATCCTTTAATCAAATAAAGTACAGATACTTATATTTACTACACTACACTTTTTTACACGCAAGGTAAAGTAAAATGTTTGGGCTTTGACATGTATTTAAGTGAAAAGTAGCCATTACTACTACTACCTGTTTTAGTGTCACACTGGTAATTGGAACACACATTATATTAATATAATAATACAAAAGAATTTTCCAATTTTGTTAACGAATAAATGGAGCTGGGCTGAAAAACCACCATATAGAACCCAAGCAGAGAAAAGATGATGATGATGATCAGGTGATCAGTAATGTCTTATCAACGTTAGCTCCATACTTCTCGCTGCCTTCTGCCTTGTGTGCGGTGGCAGGTTGAAAAAGCAGCACAATGACAAGAAATAGGTTGATGGGCTGAAAACGGTGCACATTTAGAAGAAAAATCATTGATTGTGTCACCAAAGAGATTAAAACTAAATTAAAGAGCCTGGTTTGACAATGTAAGAAGTAGAAAAAACATATATTTGTGTACAAAATTAATAAGTTAAAGTAAAAAGTTGATAAAATAGTGAAGTAAACTACTGATAGCATACAAATGTACCTAATCACAATTACATAGTATTTGTAGTTCATTACTTTCCACCTCTGACACCAGGGTATTCTGTTTAAATAGATTTGCAACCAAAAGACTTGATACACATTTTTTAGATTGTGATTTAGATTTTAGATTCATGTTTATAGTCGCACTTAAATTTTTGGAAAAACTATAATACAAGTTAGTTCCTAGTATCACTTATATTATATTAGCTATGATAAACAGTCAGAAGTCTCTCATGTGCATCTCTTTGTTTTATCGGGTTTGTTTCTCACATTGAAAAAAAACACAATTTGTCATTATAATGAATTTTTTTGTTTTTTTGTTTTATTATTATTTTTTTTTTTACAAAACGGTGATATCTGAGACTCCTTCCAGAAATGCTAAATACATTTCTCCTAATAATCAAAAAATGTTGTTTATCTATGTTAAACAACATTCCATTATAAATATATACACGCAGCCCTCCGCATTTATGGTTTGTTGATTTATTTCACTATTTAATAATTACATATGGAGTGTCATAAATGCTTACAATGTATGCATGATTGTATTAAATATAATCCATTATAATCAACATAATCTATTATAGAAAGTTTTTTAATTGCAAAAAAAATTGCAATTTTACAGCTATCTAAAAATACGTAAAAATATAAATACTTCATAAACAATACTGTCGTAGTACTTTTCTAATTTTTGTAGTGTGAGTTACATTATAGGGTCTAGAGATCCAGATAATATGGAGCCTCCTTGTAAAAAAGCTGTTACTATAGAAACCAAAACATATTAAAATTAAAATGCATTAATATTAATCTATTGTTTATGTTAAAGTTGTGAGTGTGAACCTTCATAATGTACTTTTTCTCACCAATCAGACTTGTGAACTTGTGCGGTGTTGTAAATGATACCTGCTGTGTGTTGAAAGTGAGATAGTGATCCTGCTTTTTAAATAACTGTCCCTGTTTTCCTGTTTTTAATGCAAATTGTAGCTTCCCACTGGCCGGCATATGACCACCTGCCTAATATTGTGTTGGTTCCCCTTTTCCTGACAAAACAGTTCTGACCCTTCGAGCATTAACAGCATTAACCTCTTCAGCAGTTTGAGCTACAGGAGCTCACAGGATTTCTCTCCCCCTGCTGCATCAGTGAGAGCCCATGACCCTGTTGCTGGTTCACCACTGTTCCTTCCTTGGAGCACTTTTGATAGATATTGACCACTGCAGACCAGGAACATCCCACAAGAGCTGCAATTTTGGAGATGCTCTGACCCAGTTGGCTAGCCATCACAACTTGGCTCTTGTTAAATTTGCTTTCGCTTGTCGATTTTTTTTTGCTTCTAAGGCATCATATTTGATGACAAATGTTCCTTTGTTATCTAATATATCCCACCTAACTAACATGATGAACACTTCACCGGTCATAATGTTATAATGTCATAATGTTATGCCTGGTCTGTGTAACGAATGAATGAATGAATTAATGCTATAGTTACAAGTCTAAAAACATCTGAAAAAGTTTTAGATTCTTACAATGTATTTAAATTTGGTCTAAATGAAAACTTATTTAATTTCAAAATAATTAAGACAACGATAGAGAGTGTGCACTAAATAAAATGCATTACAAAAGAAAAGTGTTCAAAAATTTGTTTCAATCCAAAGCATGTATCACTGTTATGTATTTAAAAGGTTAGTTGTTTCACAGGTTGCCAATAACACTGTACAACAATTCTTTTTCAAGCTTTGCTTCCTGAAAGGTTTTTGCTGATGGTGTCAGGTGGGCATGCACAAATATATGGTTTTGCTGCCTCACATAGGAACATTTGATTGTAATCATGTTTCTAATATGCTATTAGGTTCAGAATAATTAAAAGTGTTTTGCTCCTGATTTTTGTTTGTATTCAATATCTGCTGCATCATATTGCAATGTCCAAAAGAACCCTGCATGCACTGATGGATTCCAGTTGCCCTGATATTGTTTTTCCATTGTAGCAATGTCCTGGTGAAACCTCTCACCGTGTTCATCACTGACAGCACCGAGATCTGCAGGGAAGAAGTTCACATGTGAGTGGAGAAAATAATTCTTGAATTTTGAGGTTTGTCTACCAGCTGATTGTAAAGTGGGGCTCTGTAATTGCCAAGAAAATTGTCAACGTCTTTGAAGGCTTTTTCTAGGCAATCTTTTTTGGCCCAACTAACAGATCTTCAAACCGCTCGTCACTTGTCTGATCTGAGGGCCCAAAAATGCTCTCTTTGATCTTGCCCCCTTAGAAATTCTTCATAAGTCCCAAATTTATGTGAAGATGAGGCACTTGATCACTAATTTTACAGCTAAAGTACAGATTATATGCTTTCTTCACGAGAGCAGTCATTGAACATCTCTGATGAACAAGTGTAAACTCACCACAAATATAGCAGAATGCATCATGGCTGTAACGACATTGATGAGATATACAGTATATATAATGACAGACACCAATCGTCGTGAAACGTATATCTAAATTACTTGTTACAGTGCTACGGAGGCAATGCTATATTCTGAAACAATACGTACACACTATAAGGTCTATATTAATCCAATGAGCAGCATCTGTGTATGCAAGCCACTTTAATAGCCTCTGGAGACAGGGTTAAGCTGGCTCTGGCCTGCCCAGGCATGCTCGGGCTGCATACTTCCACACAACAGCTTCTAACCTGCCCTCAGTTCATGCCTGTACATGCCCAGACATATTCTCTCTTACAGAAACAAAAAAGATTTTCCGGAAAAAAAAAACATGACAAAACTAAAGATTGCAATGAGACGGTATGTGATGGGCAAATTTGGATGTGATTATCGTGATCAGCAGC
The DNA here is from genome assembly GCA_024362625.1 of Silurus asotus. Taxonomy (NCBI): domain Eukaryota; kingdom Metazoa; phylum Chordata; class Actinopteri; order Siluriformes; family Siluridae; genus Silurus; species Silurus asotus. The sequence goes on from MU551584.1 coordinate 5,528,198, forward strand.
CAAAGAATCTATAAGGAACCCCCAACAATGTTCAAGAAGAAAAACCTGGTTGTGCAGTGTAATTTTTTTGTTGACTGCTACAAAACCTTCACTATAATTCCTTTTAATTCAATTCAACTTAATACAGTTTGATTTTTATAGCACATTTAACAATGAACATGTTTCTAAAGCTGTCTTACAGAGATAAGTAGGTCATAAAATGCAAATTCTAGATTTTACTGCCTATAAGTTTATTTCTTCTCAGTTTATTCAATGTTTCTTTCCCAGTGGCACACACTAGGTGGCAGTAAAGGTCCAGGACTTTGATTTTATTGTACAATTTATACCAGTGATTCAATTTATTTATTTATTTATTTTATATGACACTCTTTTCTGCCTTTCTTTTGAAAACCTACAATGAGTTCCGTATTCAGTAAAGTCATTTTGATTTCATTGTGAGTCAGAGACAGTTGAGTTACATGTGCAGTGTGTGTCAGAACAAATGATTTTTATGGACAGACAAGAACCAATAAGTCTTCGTACAATCATAAATCATACTGAGACGTATGATGTGTCAGTCATCTCTCTTCCAAGCTGCCTCTAGTCTTGTGATCTTACACAAGATTGATCATGTCCTGTAGAGTATTTTTTTAAACTTTGTATAGCTCAGTTTTATTTATGCTTTCTGTGCCGGGATCATTTCCCCAGTGATGCCCTGTATTCACACAGAATAGATTAGTTCAGATTTATGGCTCTGGTATAGAAGATCTGCTAGATATTATACTTGAGTTATTTTGATTGTGCAGGTTTAAAAGTAGTCCAAGAGTTTCTAAAAGATAATGTGTCACCAGGGGCAGTGTTGAAAGGGTACAGAGTACGCAAGGGATAATGCCCCATAATACACTAGGGGGCCCTAAATTACCACTTAGGAATTGTTTTATTTTTATTTTTTAATTTGAAAGGAGAGGTACCAACATTGTGTCTTGCATCGCCCTATTTACAATTATTGATGGCATCCCTATGTGTCACTTCCGTAGCAAACATTTGAAACATGTATTCAGTGTGATCATATAATGTGGATGATGTGTTATAGAGGCAACGTGTACTAACTAGCATGTTTGTGTGGTGTAGTAAAAAAAACAAGTAAAAAAAAAGGTTCAGATGTCACATGTAACATTTTGCCATCCCAACATTGAAATATCAGCTGATCCAGTGCCAGCTGGCTGTGAGTGATCCTGTTTGTTTGAATGTAAGATGTGTGTAATTTACAACAAACGACTCCAAGAGGCTCTAAATATTCCAAGTTCACACACTAAAACCCTGTGTGGTGAAGCGACTATCTAGTCAAAATGAAGGAAACACAATGAGTGTATGTCATGTCTCTATGTATGTATCTATGTATGTGTCAATTGACAGACATACAGAAATCCCTTTCACCCCCAAAAAAACCTCCACAATACCCGTATCCTTATTATTCCGCAGCAATTTAATGGTTTAAAAAAAAAAACATGAAGAAAGCAGGTTGCATTCGAGTAACTGTGTGAAAATAAATATAAATAAGGACCTGTAATACAGCATTGTAACATTGACAAACCAAAAGAGTTACGAGCGTCACAGAGGCAGCTCCAGCGTATAAGCTGATCTACGGCCTTTGTCGTCGTGTCACTTCTGTTAACAAGCTCATCAAACGTTGAACACAGTGTCATGTGCGTTGCTTCAAACTCGGTCTGATGTCTTCCTTTTTGTCTCCCACAATGCTTCGACACACTTTAATGAAGAAGGCTTTCTTTTTTTCTTCTTTGCTTTAGAAACATCTTCTGATAGTGGTTTTGAAAGTGGAAATGAAAAGAACTGGGCTTCAATAGACAGACATACAGACTCCCCCCCCCCACCCAATACCCGTATCCTCGTTATTCTGTAGCGGTGTAATGGTTTTAATAAGAAAGGCTCCTGAAAGCCTTTTCATGATGCGGAGAGTTTTTTTTTTCTTTTTATTAAATCTCCCAACTCTCCACTCGTTTCTCAATAGAAGTTTGTCTGTGAGGCTTTGCTTTTATAAGATGAGAATATTTATGCTAATCAGGCTAACGCTATTATCCACATCCCATAATGTGACAAAATGTTCAGGAAGATAAAGTCTATATAATGAACACTCAATGCTGGGAATTATATTGGTTGTGAACAACGGGCAACTGCTGGTGCTTCAAATTAATAAAAAAAAAAAGTTGAAGAACTCATATAATAATAACAACAAGAAAAACAACAACAATAATAATAATAACAATAATAATAATGTTAAATTCTATAATTATATCTTCTTCTTCTTCTTCTTCTTTTGGTTTCTCCCATTAGGGGTCATCACAGCAGATCATCGGTCTCCATACTATTCTGCCCTCTTTATCTGCCTCTTTCAAACCAACTACCTGCATGTGTTCCCACACTACATCCATAAGCCTCCTCCATGGTCTTCCTCTTTTCCTCGTTCCTGGTGGCTCCATCTTCAGCATTTTTCTACCGATATACCCAATGTCCCTCCTCTGGACATGTCCAAACCATCTCAATCGGGCCTCTCCTATTTTGTCACAAAACGTCCTACATCTACCTCTAATGAACTCGTTTCTAGACCTGTCCATCCTCACCACTCCCAATGAAAACCTCAACATCTTCACCTCTGCTACCTCCAGCTCCACCTCCTGTCTTTTACTCACTGCCACTGTCTCTAAACCATACAAAATCTCAGGTCTCACCACAGTCCTATAAACTTTCCCTTTCACTCTTGCAGATACCCTGCTATCAAAATCACTCCTGCCACTCTTCTCCACCCACTCCACACTGTCTGCACTCTTTTCTTCACTTCTCTAACACACACTCCATTATTTTGCATTGTTGACCCCGGGTACCTGAACTCCTCCACCTTCTCCACCTTTTCTCCCTGCAACCGCACCACTCCACTGCCCTCCCTCTTATTCACACACATGTACTCTGTCTTACTCCTACTGACTTTCATTCCCCTTCTCTCCAGCATGTACCTCCACCTCTTTAGGCTCTTCTCCACCTGCTCCCTACTCTCACCACAAATCACAATATCCTTCGCAAACACCATAGTCTACAGAGACTCCTGTCTGACAACCTGTCCATCACCACTGCAAACAGGAAATGGCTCAGAACTGATCCTTGATGCAGTCCAACCTCCACTTTGAACCAATCTGTCGTTCCTATTGCACACTTCACTGCTGTCACACTGTATTCATACATGTCCTGCACCACATTCACATACTTCTCTCACACACCTGACTTCCTCATACAATACCAGAACTCTTCTCTCGGCACCCTGTGTTATGCTTTCTCTAAATCCAAAAACACACAATGCAACTCCTTCTGACCTTCTCTATACTTCTCCATTAACATTCTCAAAGCAAATATTGTGTTCGTAGTGCTCTTCCTCGTGGTCTTCCACTACTCTTTCCCATAACTTAATGTTGTGACTGATCAACTTTATTTCCCTGTAGTTACTGCAGGTCTGCACATCTTCTTTATTTTTAAAAATCAGTACCAGCACACTCCTTCTCCATGCCTCAGGCATCCTTTCACCTTCCAAAATCTTGTTAAACAATCCAGTTAAAAACTCCACTGGCATTTCTCCTAAACATCTTCATGCTTCTACTAGTATGTCATCTGGTCATATCGACTTTACACACTTAATCCTCTTAATCCCTGCTCTCACTTTCTCCTTACTAATCCTATCCACTTCCTGCGTCATCTCCACAACATCCAACCTTCTCTCTCTCTCATTTTCCTCATTCATCAGCTGCTCAAAATACTTCCTTCATCTTCTCAACACACCCTCCTCACTAGTAAACACATTTCCATCTCCATCCTTTATTACTCTAACTTGCAGCACATCCTTTCCAACTTGGTCCCTCTGCCTGGCCTATTGCTTCAAATCCTTTTCTCCTTCCTTAGTGACCAACTTTACATACAGCTCCTCATATGCCTTTTCCTTGGCTTTCGCCACCTCCCTCTTCACCTGCTTCACCTGCTTCACCTGCATCTTCTTGTACCCCTGTCTACTTTTCTCATCTCTCTGCCTATTTTCAATTCTGCTTGGCCAACTTCTTTCTCCTTATACTTTCCTGCACTTCCTCATTCCACCACCACTTCTCTTTGACCACCACTGAGCCCCTGTCTGACTCTTTTAATTAACCTTACACTGCAGTCTTCCTCTTCTTCTTCACCTCTGAAGACATCCTAACATCCTACAGACCACCATTCGATGCTGTCTAGCTACACTGTCCCCTGCCAACACCTTACAGTCTCCAATCTCCTTCAGGTTGCATCTCCTACATAGAATATAGTCCACTTTCCTCCACTTCTCCTTTCCCTGCTGCCTCTGTAGACGTCTTCCTCCTCTCCTTCTCCTCCTTCAGCCAACAGTAGCCCAATTTCCACCGGTACCCTGTAGACTAACGATACCTGGGGCGGTTGTTGGTAACGTGGGCCTCAACCGATCCGGTATTAAAGTCTGATTCGTATATTTGATTTGGCACATTTTACGTTGGCTGCCCTTTATAATGCAACCCTCCACATTTATCCGGGCTTGGGACCGGCACTAAGAGTGCACTGGCTTGTGCAACCCTAATGGCTGGGTAAAATTATATAATAATGATTATAATATTTCTTAAAGGTTCTCTAAAATTGATTTGTTACTTAATCATACATTTTTTTTTTATATATTAAAGTTTGGTAACACATTTTTTATTAATATTGTACCATAATAATATCGCCCTGAGAAAATAGTGGTTGTTGTTTCTATAGTAACAATAAATGTTGAATTGATTGATTTTATTGACAGAAAGTTTTCTGTTTATTATTTATAAAAGGAGTCAGCAATGTCAGAACTTCGTAACGGTCCAAGGTAAAGCCGTTAACATGACAAGCTGTGGAAAAAGCTAAGTATACTGAAGGGCTCTTGAGAAAACAAGCATTTATAGCTGCTTAACATAAGTAATGTAATTAGCTGTGGTGTAAGTAGGATAAAAAGCTAAAGGCCATGCAGTTATTGGAAAATTATCAACCTCAGCATGATGAAAGAAATTTTGCTCCATTACTTCTTCATGCCATTTGTTATTTTCCCGTAATTTTATTTAAATTTTTTTCAAAGATCTTGGCTTAAACAAAATAAAGATTTAAAACAAGAAGGCTTTTAAAGGTCATAGATCTTTTTCACACTAAAACATTCGTACATTTTATGAGCTGATTCATATTTTGCACTTGATAAAAGAAACCAATTGCTCTGCTCTGGGAAATTATACCCATTATTTTTCTTATTATGATCAGGTGATGCAGAGTTCTTGTTCAAATTACCTGCCCTGTAATTTTGTTTTTTTAAAACAAAGAAATCCATCATGTTGGAAGCCAGTCCACTTGGGATAAACGAAATTTCTCCTGGGATAATTTCTTCAGATCAGAAGCAGCACCCGAGATTGATTTGTTATAGTGCAGTTTAGACTTTTGCTCACTAAATCACACAGATTTGTCAGATTATTGTCAATAACTGATTTAGTTTTATTTGTTGATGGAGTTGTTACAAGCACAATGTTCAATATTAATGCCTCATTCATCTCTAACTCATTCTTGCCACTTTTCTTCTTGTTGGTCAAGAGTGACATGTAACAAATGGCAAACGGCGATACAATTGCAGGTATTGTATTTACAGTGCAAAACGTGGAACGTACAAATAAATGAACAAATACAAAACACCTAGAAACATAAACATAAAGAACCACAAGCTGAAAGGAGACTTATGTACTGGTAAAGGTTATATGAGACAAACATGAGACAGAAAGTGCTACAAAAAGCTTAAATACAAGTGTAAATTACTAGAGATTAAAAAAACAGGTGTGTAAAACACCTATGTGATGTAATTTAATCTAGTCGGGTACAGTGCATCTGAATCTTTGGACGTGGTAGCATTAAATATTCCATTCACTTGAACAAGGAGAATCAAACTTGTTTCAGCATGACAATGCACTTGTTCACAAAACCAGCTGCAGGAAGATATATATTACATATGTTGCTGTGTTAGATCTTTCATGGCCTGCTATAGAGCTCTGACCTCAACCTTATAGAGCACATTTGGAATAATTTGAAATGCTGACTGCACCCCAGGCCTCCTCACCCTACATCAGTACTTATACTTTCTTTCGGCTTCTCCCGTTAGGGGTCGCCACAGCGGATCCTCCGCATGTTTGATTTGGCACGTGTTTTACGCTGGATGCCCTTCCTAACGCAACCCTCCCCAATTTATCCGGGCTTGGGACCGGCACTGAGAGTGGCTGGGGATGGTTCCCTGCCGGGAATCGAACCCGGGTCACAGCGGTGAGAGCGCTGCATCTTAACCACTAGACCACCAGGGGACCCTATATCAGTACTTGACTTCACTAAAACCCTTGTGACTAAAAGAGCACAAATCTCAACAAGCACACACTAACATGTAGTGGAACACCTCCCCAGATGAGTGGAGGTTGTGATAACAGTAAATGGTACTAAATGTGTAATGGGTTGTTTAAAAAGCATATGTCTTATTCAGGTGTTCACAAACTTTTGTCCATATAGTGTCATTTGTGTCCAAAATCTTGAAAAAGGGGTGTATCTTTTGCTTTTCTGTAAACCCCATTGAGTCATGGGCATTCATTCAAAGTGCTTTGTGAGATCTTCAAGGTGAACTTTACACCAGCGACAGTTTGTTGACTGAAAGAAAGCTTAACGTTTTTAGGCAGTTGGTCTCAGTGGTCTGTCAGTTAACTCCAGCCAAAACATAATAATAACATTTTGTATGTTATGATCACTGTCAGCATGTTTAATCAGTCATCTGTAAAATATTAAGGACGTTTTTCTGAATATCAAATGCTGTTCAAATTTGGCATTAAGAAATTTTCAAAGGATTCTTTCGCTCCCAATTTCAATGCAATTATGTTTTTCAAACAATGATACAAACTTCCCTGACTCGATCTGTGCCGGCAACTCTATGCCTTATTTATCCTCGTGTTTATTCGGATTTAATCATCTTCAGACGTGCAGCGAAAGGAAATCTTGTGCTACTGACAATAACAACAATGCAGAAAAGTTCTTTTCATTAGACTTTATAGTAACACCTGTTTTGAAAGTCCATTATAACGATCCTAAATATTTGTACAGTGAGGATGAAGAATTGCAGGCTTATAGCAAAATACTTGTGAAGTGACTTCTAGAGCTTTTGTGACTTTGAGCGAGAAGAGAGCGAAGAATTTATGCCATACTTATGATGCTAGAAGTGCAAATTTGACCACTACGTTTAGTCTGTAGGCGCGAGAGAAGAGAGCGAAGAATTTATGCCAAGTTATATCCGTTTTAAATGCTAATAGTTCTCCGAAGACTTATAGTCAAATGTGAAAATGGAAATCTTCAATGAGTCCTTGCTGTGGCAGTGTTCCTGGAAATTTCATGGCTTACTCAGGTTCTTAATTCACACCAGACAACAGAGAAGGCGAGTAAAAAAATAAGTAAAAATGTGTTGCAGGAGGACTTGTCAGGTTTGATTTATTAAATGTAGCTCTTTCCCCACCTGCTGCGAACTTGTCAGTCCTGACAAAAAAGAGAAGCTCACTGTGTCAGGATTGGTTTATCCCTGTGTGCCATGCGAGTATTATCATGCAATGTTGCCCTCGGTGCATAATCGTGCAATATTGTGTTTTGAAGAATTTGCCGCACGTGGCCATTGTGTCCATCTGAGAGGCTGTGTCTTCTTTGCTTCTTCATGATCTTCTCACTACAATTTGGATGAAATGACACATTAATGAGAGATTATACAGTATTTCATGGTTGAGTAAAAATATTAAGCATGGATCTTGTTTGTTACTGATTCAGCCAGTTGAATCCTACACTGGTCAATTAGGCATGTCAAGAAGAAAAGACCATAATTGCTAATTTCTGTTAATTTCAGCAACATTACAGTATCACACCCTCTAGGCTGCGTCTTTACAGCTTTAAATGTCTGTTACCATGAGAAAAATCAGTGTCTGGCAACAGCTCTCTTTCTCTCATCGCTCTCCACTGCTGTTGTCTCCCTTTAGATTGGAAACAGTTATTAAAAGCTAATTAGTTTGTATTAGAAGTGCAGTGATGGTGATTTAATGAAGTGGCAGAGCTGGGATTAGGGCAGTGTTCGGACAAAAACAAGGGGAAATCTCTGATGTGGTGGTGAATGAATACCTACATTAGTAACTAAAGAATAATTAATGATTTCATGATCATATTAAGTAAGAGCTTTATCCTAGTCAGAGTTACAGTCAATCCTGGCGCTTGTCCCCAGGAACAGGTTGCTTTGATTGTTAACATTTCCCCAGATCTTGATATTATATTGTGCCACTTGTCCATTTGTTTGCAAACATGACATTTTGTTACAATTCACCTGATAATGAATGTTTTTTCCCCCCTCATTTTACCTGACAATTCCCACACACCAGCAGAGCTCTGATATCCAACCCTTAACAGACCTGACCTAATGGAACCCAAGAAAGCCACAGATTTCAGATGGGTTTGGGTTCATTTGTCCATAACATCTTTAGAATCTGAATGCTAACAATCGTGTTTATATTCCCTGGAAAGCTATCGCTCTCAGTAAAATTAGGCAACACTATTTTTAATTATTTCCGAATTATTAGGCAATATGGAAGTCGTGACCTCTGACCTCAGAGGCTTAAATCTTGACTCCGCTCTTAGTGAGGGCTTATCACTATGCTGCTTGTGTAATTTTCACTTTGGAGACAGTCAGTGATTTCCCAGGTTGTGTGGTAATGAGACAGGGCCGTGAGCAATTGTGGTGGATTGTAATGAGCTCTGTGTGAAGGGGGAAAGATTTAGGTGTAGATGAAGTTATCAGATGGCCCAGACGTGTTACGAAGCAACGAGAATAAGCAGGGAAGAACGACAGAATATGTTCAGTACAGACCTCGTTATGGGTTTTAGCTCATCCGGCGATAAAAATGCGCATGAGTGATTTTTTTTTCTGGACCGTGTCCTGTGAGATGTTAAATTATATCTACAGCTGAGATATTTATGGAAATTAATTTATAGAGGCACTTTTAATTAGACTTTATTTGCATTGCATTTTCCCTGATTAAGTGTTTGTTTTCATTTCCAGACAAACGAGAAACGCATTTTCTGACAAACTACGTTTTCCCTTGTGAGACATTTTGGGGAAATGTAAAAGCGCCGGGATGTGCTGAGTATACAACGTGAACAAATGCTCTGTTGATGTTAGAGAAGATCAGGAGGTGTTTTATTCTGGTTAAGCAGAACATTTATAATTTACATTCAGGCCATTTGCCCGATGTCCTTATCCACAGTGACTAACAATTATCTAATTTATACAACTGGCAGTTTGGTCATGCTGCAGTTTGGAGCCATGCTTTTTCAATCAGAAATCCTACATCTTGTCCACTTAGCTGCAAATTCTCAAGCTATTCTATTGTCTCCAGAATGTCTAGACAGCGTTGGTGCTTTAAATGTGTGAAATTATTTAACTTATGGAGTCTCCAGTGTCAATGTGAAGCTGTACGTATTTTGTCATCTCCAAGAATAAGTAGTTTGCACTCCTTTGTGTATTTTTTGTCTTATTAACTACAAAAAAAAAGAGATGAGACAAGGCTGGTGAAAGAACAGGTTATGGACGATATGATATAAGTGTAAACAGGTGCACTGTGTTTATCCCTACAGCATTCACCATGTTTACTTCATGTATTCAACTGTTTGTTCTGGACGGAATCCTATAAATTTTCTCTTGTCTTTGCATGAGACTGACAATGAGAGCGAGTGAGAGAGAGGAAGTTAGAGAGACAGAGTGTGAGAGTGAGGGAGTAAGAGAGAGAGATGGAAAGAGAGAATGAAAGACGAAGTGAGAAAGAGAGAGAGAGAGAGAGAGAGGGCGGTGAGATGAAAAGAAGGCCAGAATGAGAAGAAATGAGAGACAGAGAGAGATGAAGGGAAAGGGAGAGACACTGAGACAGAGAGAGAGTGAAGTGAAAGATGGAAAAGAAAGAGACATGAGAGGGAAAAAAAGAGAGATGGAGTTAGAAAGAGAAAGAGGGAGAGAGAAAGAGACTATTATATAGTTATTTCTTTGTTTGCCGCTGCTCTGATCCTAATGCTGGATGTCAGCGTTAGCACTCGTCTGTCCAAACTCATCCATCAAACAATGACACACACACACACACACACACACACACACACACACACACACACACACACACACACACACACAACTGAAACCAACCCTTTCTCTGTAATTTCACGTTAATGCATTGTATTGAGATGAAAAATTCATCAAGAAGCATTCATGCACCACTGCTGTATATACTGCTGAAGATTTTCCCCTGCTTTTCTGTTTCTTTTGTCATGAGTAAAAATTTATTCTCTCTGTTTTCATTGTAGAGTCAGAATAAAGCTTTTAGCTTCTCCATGCACCAGCCTTTTTAAATGCAAAAACATTTTTACATTTTACTTCATTTACTTCCTATTTTTTAGTCATTCACTTCACAGTTTTTTTTAAATGCATCTTTCATTGATTGTCATATGATTTGTTTTTACATATAGCCGATGCTCTTGATGCAAAAATTAAAGCATGAATAAGTTTTTCATATTACATTATTATTACATGATTTACATATTCTCACGTTTTTTTTTTTTTTTTTTTTTTACCCTTGACACGTTTATCTTTAGGTGACATTTCAAACATTAATTTATTTCTTCTTTACATCCAAGTTTTTTTCACATGATTCATTGAGTCTCATGTGATTTTTACATTAATCGTTTATTTTCATAAAACATTTTTTAAGTTTTTTTAACACAAAAATTCACAAAAGTATTGGGACACCTGACTTTTCCAACCTGTATGTGGCCATAATATATGTGTAAATGCCATACTGTATGTGATTCCTGCCTGGACTGGAAACTTAAAGTTGGAGACACACAATTCTATAGGATGTGGTAGCATAAAATTATTCGTCACTTGCACTAGGAGACCCAGTACAGCATGACAATGACCCTGTGAACAAAGCTGGAGCCATTAAGATATAGTGTACATGGGCTGTAGTGAAAGATCTTGAGAGGCCTGTTATAGAGCTCTGACCTCAACCCTACTGAACAGCTTTGTGATGAATTGAAACGCTGACTGCACCCCAGACCTCCTCAACCTACATCAGTAATTTACTTCCCAGAAGAGTGGCGATTATTGTAACAGCAAATAAGGACTAAATGTGGAATGAGATATTCAAAAAGCACATTCTAATCTCATGGACAGTTGTTCACAAACCTTTGTCCATATAGTGTATGTCTACACTAGACTTACTTGCAGCTTGAACAGCAGACAAATCTTAAAAGCTATTTAGCAAACAATTAGCACACCTTTTTGGCAATTGTTTGTTTCTGTTTTCATTTATAATCTGAAAGTGCAAGTTTTCCTGATGAGAAATAAATCAGTTTCATGAACCTGTCGCTGTGAGACATGGCTGGTGTAAATCCAATGCTGAACTGTAAAGCGTGTGGGGAAGACTTGCGTGTTCCTGAGCTGCAGAGCGCGCACTCCCAGATCCCTTTTCTAATTAGCCGTGCTGGAGTATGTACCGCACTGCCTGTGTGGGACCCGAAGCCGGCACACCAGTGTTAATGAGACTGGAACGCTGCTCTGCTTATTTGTTAGTCTTTTTTTTTTTATTAAGGACAGAGTTGTAATTATCACTTGTTCTGGATGCCCAGTATGTAACAGTTGCCAATGTCTACTCTGGCATAAATACCTAATTTGTAGCTGAGTTCTCTTACAACTTATAGAAATACACTATATGAACAAACACATGTACATAACCTACACACTTTTCACTGTGTACTAAACTTGTGGTTGAAATGACAATTAAAGCCTACTTGAACTTGAACTTAAACTTGGAGCGTGTTTGTGAAGATTTCATGTTCATTCAGCCACAAGGGTGTTAGTGAAGTCAGGTACTGGTGTAAGGTGAGGAGGCCTGGGGTACAGTCACTGTTTCAGTTAATCCCAAGGATGTTTGATAGAGTTAAACACCCATAAAAACTATATCTTCATGGAGCTGGCTTTGTGCACATGTGCATTGTCATGTTGGAACAGATTTAGGTCTCCTAGTTCTTCTAGCAAAGTGAAGTGTATATTCAATGCAATGAAAATGAATGAAAATTTAATGCAATGAAAATCAATGAAAATTCGATGCCTCCAACTTTATGGTAACAGTTTGAACAAGATCCATTAAAAAAATGTGTTTTACACTTTTGAAAATAAATTAGCAGACAGATCTTGTGTGATCTGTTGTCTTCACCTGCATATGTCAATTTGCACACACTTTTTTTCACCACTCCAGTGGACACGCCCCCTTCTAGTAACCAACAGTTGCTGTCTTTGAAAATTTATTGTCATTCAAAATCCAGAATTTTCTTTAACAAAATATGAAAAATAGTGTTTTATTTATCACAGCAATTTGAGAATGAGTTAATTTTTTCCTTAATTAAAGTAGCCTTATCTGTTCATTGTAACTTTAATGTTGAGGATCATCACTGAATCAATATCCAAAATCATTACATTTATATCTATAATATTTCCACACAACATCAAGGTAAATCTGACAGCTCCATTGCTCTAAAGTCATAAGAGACAGTCAGGGGTCAGTAGGAAGGGAATCCAGCATGAAGGTTAGAAAGTTCCATGCACAATCCCACTGAGATTCTGATTTAAAATGTATCTCACAGCCAGCAAAACCTGGCCATATTACCTTTACTGATATTTTCCCCTTTTTTCCTGATTGATTTCTGAGCAACCGGTTCATTCTTCAGTGCCCCAACCAGCCTGCTTAATTAAAGGGAAGTGAAGACAATGAATACAAACAAAGGTCCATTAAAATGATTAATGATCTGAGCGTGCTTTGTCTTTCCCACTTCTCCTGACAAGCAAAGATCAGAGGAATTCTTTTTATTCGCTTCTGAACAGACGCTTGCTTGGAATAATCTCCATCAGTTGTTAGTGTTGCATTACAGGCGGACTAAAAATGTGTTAAAAATAAATAGTAATAATTTTTTTTTAAGTCTGCAATCAGAATAATCTCATACACACTCTTGGAACTAGCTCAGAGTAGTCTAGTACTTTTCCTCGCTTGGCTCATTAAGATCTTGCTAATTAGCTAAAGAATAGAATCCAATTGGATGAAGTGTGAAGCGTTGAAACCTTCCAGCTTTCCTCTTTAGTATTTTCTATGTAGGCAACACAAGGCAACTTCCTGCTCTGCTTGATTGACAGTTGAACCCTGAACCTCAGAGTAAGTGAAAGGAATTAAGCAGGCTTGGTTCCTCACCACAGCATGCAAAAACACTTACATTTTTATGTAAGTACAGCTTCCATGGCTGATTAGATCTTATTAAAAGCCTAAATGCGAGCCACAAACCCTCAAAGGTCACTGTGTCACTGTTGCTTAAACTTTTTTTAAGAAAGATCTTTCTTTGCTCAAGAGCCAGACATCGACACCTCAAAATCACAATTATTTCTGTGTGTTTCTTAAAAGCTCCCAGAAAAGCAATTTCTTATGCAAATGCAGGAGATGTTGCTTCAGGTGCTGTATCATTTTAAATGCGTCATTAGATTTTCATTTCCATAAATCATCAAGTTCAGAAGATAGTGTATTGCCTAGCGAAGAGTAGTTCCATGATTACAGATTAGTCTTTTTTTTTTTTTCATTGATTGTAAAAAGATTATCGACACAAAATTTATTTATTATTAAAACATTTAATCCTTAGCATTATTTTATCAATAAAAACAATTAAAATTCGATAGCTGCATTCAGCATTAGTATTAAGTGACTGCTTGTTTACAATAACACTCAACTAATTTTCTTGGAAAATGTTTAGATTTAACTAAAAAACTTTAACTAGGGAAGGTCTCCTGAACCATGATTTCAGTATGTGATATACATTTATTTTTGAATGACAGTAAACAAAGGTATTTTTTTTATAATGAGCTATTAGCTGAGTTATCGTATAGCTGATATGGTACAATGTATATATGGTATAATTGGGAGGAGAAGTGAGTTTGTGAGTTAAAATCTCAGCCCCACCAAGCTGTCACTCCTGCATCCCTGAGCAAGGCCCTTAACCATAGCTGCAAGTAAATACATATAGCTAAATGCAGCTGATAGCAAAAGACGAAGAAAAAAAGGAAGTAAAAAATTACCTCTGACTTCTGAGAAGCATATCATGGGCAGGTGAACTTTTTTTTATCAGTGGAAAACCCACATGGTGTGAACCTACTTCACTCAATCCAATACTACTAAATATTTTATAAGCTATATCAGTTGTATAGGTAATGATAATAAAATGGGAAACATCTCATCTGTTCACATTACATTTATTATTATTGCATGATAAACCCACTGAAAGTAAATTAAAGTAAATGAGATGTGGAATGAGCCTGAGATACATATTACATCATCCCACTCTGGCTGTAGAAGTTCTGCTAATCACAATAACTCACAATCTTTTCCTTTGGTTTATTTTAACTTATTTTCCTCCATCACCACACTGGGTTGTACCTGCGCTGTGACAATAACTGTTCAGAACTCAATATGAACCGTCATTCCTGACACATCTTCATAAATGGCATCTCTGTGTGTTTATTTGTACTGGGAGGCTGTGTTTAAATCCCAGGCCTGTCTAAGAGAGTCAATGTTGAGCCCTTAAGCAAAAAAAGCTGAACTGCTTTGCCTGAGGCTTGTAGAATCGGATTCTGCTGTAAACACTTCAGATCAAAGAAACTGATAAATAATTACATTAGAACAGTCAGAATTACATGAAAAAGGCCTGAGAATAACCCGGTTTGTCATGTGATGCACGGATTCATTGGGATGCAGACAGCGATTGAGACACTAATGAGTCCCTTGATGAGAAATAATTTATTCATGAGGGCAGGAAAAAAAATGGTGAAGGTCACTTTCAAAAAAGCAGGATAATAATAATAATAATAATAATAATAATAATAATAATAATAATAATAATAATAATATTTCTAGTTGTGTCTATTGTATTCACACACATTTTATTTACATGGATATTTGGAAGAAAAAGGAACAGTTCTCCGAAAGCTTAATCCCTTCTAGAACCTCTAGAAAAGCAGAATTATTTGTCATTTTTTCCAAAAAGAACGTTTATGACCCTTATTTCTGAAAATAGAAAACTGCTTTAGGTGCACATAATGCTTCATAAATGTTTATTAGCCAATTAAGGACATAAATAAGATACAATAAGATTTAATAAGAAACAGATTCAGTATTCAAAGCAAATTCGCTGCTTGGTTATAAATCTTACCCTTTATACCCCTTCTTCACTTTTTCTGGGATTTTTGTACGTGGCAGGTTTTTATTTTGCAAAACAGCCATTTAATCCATTTGCATGCAGCATACTGTGTGATTCATAACTGTCTCTTTGCTGTCGTTTTTTTTTTCCAACCAGCAGCTACATTTTGAAGCAGTAGGGACACTTGACACATGCTGATTATCACTGAGAAAAGCGCCAAGTCTTTTGCCCCCCCTCCCTTTTGCATAATAGAGTGTGTATAGATGCTTCCTGCCAGGAATACCGAGTGCATCCGGAAAATATTTACGAGTACCTGCTCTGTGGTGTCAGAATTGACATTTTGAGCATTTCCTTTCTATGTCTGCTGTTTTTTTGACACGGGTCAGTGCTCGAATTCTGTAGCTGCAGATCGGCATGAATGGATCCTGACATAATGTTCTCAGCTCAGTTCTCGGTTCAGCCTGCAGGAACTTTGAATTTTTAATTTTCCTCCCAAAAATCGAAAAACAACATAATTCTGGGTGGCTTGTTGACTCAAAATTGCCCCTTGATGAGAATGTGTTTGATGAGTGTGTATGTGTGCTTCTCTGTGATGTCGGCTCAGACCCTAACAGTAGTGTAAAGTATTTGAGTAAAACACTTACAGTACTTAAGTAAGTTTTGAAGCTAAATTTAAATATCGCTGAGAGGTACATCTAATCACAGTCAGCTCTGAATTTTTGGTTTTAGTTTATCTAAAATTATTTACTTTAATATACTCAAAAAATTCTGTCATATGAAATTGATGATTTTTAACTTGTGTTAATGGAATAAGTTATGCTGTAAGGTATCTATACTTTTACTCAAGTATGATTTTCAGGTACTCTAAACACCTTTGGAAATTTACCACTTAATGACACAATATTTTCTAAAATCTGTATATAGTTACATTTTTATGTTGGGGAATGTCTGACACCCCCGTACATTCTCAATAATCTACTTAGAAAAAAAGGGCTGTTCTGTTCACACCCGATTTACATAGTGATGCCTTGCTTTGATCATTTGCTTGCTAGTTCTTGAAGATTAGATTAAAGTTGCAAGTTTAAAGAAAAATAAATCATTGATACCTCCAGTATAAAAGTGAATTTTGAATTATCCAATGACTGACACATATGTAATAAAAAACAGCCCGGTTCCAAATCTGTAATCATTCTCACGCCGAGATCTATAATCTTTTTGAACAATACAATGAGTGCCAGTAAGCGACAGCACCTCAGGCTTATTGATACAATCAACCCTGTGAAATAATTTCACAGCGCATGAAAGAGACAATAATGACTTTTCCAGCCATATGTGGTTCTTCCCCAAACTCTTACCTCAAGTTTGATAGCACACTATTGGATAGGATGTATTTGTATGCAGTAGCATTAAATTTTCTCTTCACTTGAACTAGAAGATGCAAACCTGTTCCAACATGACAATGCTCTTGTGCACAAAGCCAGATGTAAGATATGGTATACATGGGTTGGAATGGAAGATCTTAAATGGGCTGATATAGAGATGTGACCTCAACCCAAGTAAACATTTTTGGGATAGATTGGAATGTTAATTTGACCACAAGCCTTCCCACCCTACAATAATACCTGACTTAACTTACACTCTTGTGGCTGAATGAGCATAAATCTGTACAAACACACTTTAAAAACTTCACATAAGCGTGGAGGTTATTAAAACAGCAAGTGGGACTAAATGTGGGACTGAACAATATATATATATATATAATTTGACAGAGACTAGCAATATAGATATATATAGATATATACATATATCTATATATCTATATTGCTCGTCTTTGTCCAATTACAATTTACGTGTCATGTACTTTATTATAAAAAAAAGTAAATAAACTGTGTGTGTGTGTGTGTGTGTGTGTGTGTGTGTGTGTGTGTATGTGTGTGTGTGTTTTTTGGCAAGGTTGGGGTTGGTGGGTGTTGGATGGTGAGCCATTCATCGTCACACTGCTGTGATAATTTCTCTGGATCAAAACCAGTCACAGAGGTTTAATAGATTTTCTCAAGGGGTGCAATTTCAAGTTTCGGTCAGTCAAGAAAATCAAGAAATATATTGCTAGTCTCTGTCCAATTACAATTTACGTGTCATGTACTTGGTGGGTGTTGGATGGTGAGCCATTCATCGTCACACTGCTGTGATAATTTCTCTGGATCAAAACCAGTCACAGAGGTTTAATAGATTTTCTCAAGGGGTGCAATTTCAAGTTTCGGTCAGTCAAGAAAATCAAGAAATATGTCCTGTGTGAGGAATAAAACACTGCATGAGGGCAGTGTAATGAAAAATAAAAGATTATTTTCCTCAAACAGCAGGTTTTGACATGTTTTTTTCTTTGCGAGAGAAAAAAAATATTGTATTTCATTAATAAAGAGTGAAACATTGTGCATTCTATCCATTCAGAGTTACAGTGTTTTTTTAATGTTGTGGAAGGTGAAACCAGTTTAAATTTGTATCCAAAATTGTCTTTTTCTTGTTTTTGGAGTATGTTACACACACACAAAAAAAACAAAAAACAAACAAAAAATACTTGAGCAATAATAAGTTGTAATCAGGTTGGTGTCTTTATTTGCCCTTTTCTGTTTACTTTTATTTGAGAGAAAAATGCATTCTGTCCACATAAATAAGCAGAGTGGCATTTATGCATTAGAGTCTGTGAATGAGTATTAGTGTGTTAGAGTGTCTATGAGAAGGGTGTGTGCATGAGTATAAGTATGTGTATGAAAGTGTGTGTATAAGTATTATTATGAGAGTATAAGAGTGTGTATGAGGTATGTGTGCATTAGTAATATATTGTGTTTATGAAAGTGTGTGTAAGAGGTATGTGTGTGCATGAGTATTAGTATGTATGTATAAATGTGTCTGTATTAGTGTGTGTGTATGAGGATTTGTGTGCATCAGTAATATAATCAGTGTATAAAAATGTGTGAATGAGTGTGTATGAGGTATGTGTATGTGTGGATATAAATAATTACAGTGTATGTATGAGTATGTGCATATGAGAATTTGTGTGTGTGTGTGTGTGTGTGTGTGGGTGGGGGGGTATATGTGCACGAGTATTACAGTGTATGTATGAATGTTTATGAATTGTGTGTGTATGAGTATTACACTGTGTGTATGAGAGTGTATGTATATAAATATTACAGTGTATGTATGAGGCATGTGTGCACATCAGTGTCATATGTCAGTGTGTATGAAAGTGTGAGTGTATATGGGTATGTGTATGAGAGTGTAGGCACTTGTTTATGAGTATTGTTGTGTGTGTGTTTGTGTGTATGAAAGTGTGTGTATGTTAGAATGTGTGTATGAATATGGTATGTGTGTGTTTGAGTATTAGAGTGTGAGGCATGTGTGCTTGTGTGTGTGTATGAGATATGTGCATGAGTAATAGTGTGTGTGTGAGTGTATGTGTGTGTATATGAGTGTGAGCGCATTAGAGTATGTGTGTCAGAGAGTGTGTGTTTTAGAGTGTGTGCATAGGTATTAGTGTGTGTCTGAGTGTGTAAGTATTAATGTGTGTATGAGAATGTGTGTATGAGAGTTTATATGAGAGTGTGTGTAAAAGTGTATGTAGAAGAGTGTATGATTGTATATTTATGTGTGTATATGAGTGTGTGTATTAGAGTGTTTATGAGGTGTGGGTGTGTGTGTACGAATTTGCGTGTGTTTATAAGAGAGTGTGTATGAGATTAAAGCCATTCCTGACATTTTAAAACAAAACAAAAGTCGGCACAAAAAGCAGATGTCTCACACATAGCTTTATATCCATTTCTTTATGTCATATTGCTCCTTTCTAACGCAGGCCAATTTCCTGAGCAACATCTCACAGGTTTCGAAAAAAAAATAACGACAGGTTGTTCTCTTCCTGTCTAAATGAAGAGCATTTTCACAAAGCAAGTGCCTCTTTAAAATTGGCCCAAAGAAACACTAACAAGACTTTCTCTGAAAATAATTGGCTGCTGTGACACGGGATCCTTCAAGGCTCCTTTAATAAAGAGGTTAAGCCCTAAAAAAAAAAAGATCCACCTCACAGGCAAAATGTCTCATGGTGAGAGCACAACTCATTATTCACATAGGCTGCTATTTGTGTCCCAGGTATACTGTGTGCATGATGAATGTAAATTATACTTTATATTATAATATACACTATTTGGACTTCACTCAAACTAGGAAACTCAAACCTGTTTCAGCATGAGAGTAACCATGTGCAAAAAAAAGACAGTTTCATGAAGATATGCTTTATATGTAAGTACACTCCAAAAGCTAATGGAACATGTTCCCAAAGGAGTGGAGGTTATTATAATAGCATATGGGGAATCGTATGGTTGGGTGTGTATAAATACCGTAATTTCCGGACTATTAAGCGTACCCAAATATAAGCCACACCCGCTGAATTTGACAAAGATTTTAAATTTTTACAATAAATAAGCCACACCTGTCTATAAGCCACATTTAAAATAATTAACTTTACACAGGCTTTAAAGAAAGACAGTGCCTGCAACACGGCTCGTATCTAAACAGTAGCCTACCAAGAAAGTCATTGTTCACTGTCTTCCTTCTTTCCTTTCACAACAATTTCTCTGAGGAGTTTTTCTTTTGGTCTAATATTATGGGGCTCAGTTTTTTGTCTTGGAGTTTGTGAAACCGGGAAAAACCCAGGAGAAATCCATAAATAGCCGCTTCGTTGTTTAAGACATGGCTTTAAAGTGTGGGAAAAAAAGTAGCAGCTTATAGTCTGGAAAATACGGTACTTTGTTCATATTTCTTATTTAATTTATCTAACAGTGGACATCCTTGTGTGGACACTAGTCTCTGTCCAATTACAATTGACCTGTCATGTGCTTTGGTATTTTATAAAGAAGTCAGTAGATTTGTGTGTGTTTTATAAAGTTTGCCTGATGTTGGATGGCTAGGGGGCGATAGATGTCAATGGGAAGTTGTAGCTCAGTAGTTAAGTTGTGGGACTTCTGATTGGAAAATCATGAGTTTAAATCCTTACACTGTTATGCCCTTGAGCTACTCTCAGCTGCACAGATAATTAAAAGTCGCTCTAGCAAATGCCATAAACAATATGTTTGTTTTGTGAACGTTGCCAGTTGGATTTTGACTCAGGTGCAAGTTTTGAAAAGTTTGCGTAACATTTTGTGTATAGTCACAATGTCTTTCACCCACTAACAATGTATTAATATTCAAATAGCTGTGATTGTTGACAGGGGAAACAAAAAGCTGGGAAAGTTAATAAAAAGAAACAGCTGGAGGAACATTTTGCAACTAATTAGGTTAATTATAAAGAATTAAAGAACATCTTAAAGAAAAAAAAAAACATCATTTATAAAAAAACTGCATTTATAAATTTTGGAAATACAAATTCTACACAGTGGTAATCATGTCCCTGTCCCAACTTTTGAGGTCAAAAAATTAGAAATGACCCTATTTGTTTTCTTAAAATTGTACATTTCTTAGTTAAGATATTTGATATGTTTTTTTATGTTCTATTATGATTAAAATGTTAGATTTTATATTATTGCAAATTACTGCATTCTATTTCTATTTACATTTTGCAGAGCAACTTTTTTGGAATTGGGGTTGTATTAATAATGAAGTCCAAAAAAAAACATTATGTCCTTCATGATTCTGATATCTTTAAATGTATTTTTCAGTTTTGTGTTTTACTAAAAAAAATATTTCATCATGCTTATAATTTTTTAATTAATACAACCTTGCTTCGAAACAACTGAGCAGTCACATTAACCTTCACACAGTTGTTCATTTTGTTGTGACTGTATATAAAATCATCTCTTTATCTTTCTTTAAACAGGTGGTAATTTTAATAGGACATCATAGTGT
This sequence comes from Silurus asotus, assembly GCA_024362625.1. Taxonomy (NCBI): domain Eukaryota; kingdom Metazoa; phylum Chordata; class Actinopteri; order Siluriformes; family Siluridae; genus Silurus; species Silurus asotus. The sequence goes on from MU551584.1 coordinate 5,549,465, forward strand.
TAGTGCAATGAATACCTAGCTCTAGCTGCTAGTGCCACTCAACATTAGCAGTATAGTGTCAATGTCTATTTGCCTACTTTTAGCAAATTCTCTTATTAAACTCTAAAACCTATTTTTAACTTCCAATACAGATATTACGTAACTCACCTCTACATGCTTGCACAGAATTTTTATAAGCTGCTAGTACAGTCTCTGGGCAAACAGAGCTTAAACTGCATAATACAACTTTTCTTGTACTTGAAGCCGGAGTAATCACTTAAATATGGCCAGGGGTTCACTTTATTTCCTACAGGTTCAACTTCAACAGAATTTGACAGGGTTAAGCTTTCACTTGACTATGTACCACTGTTGTCTGACTTGAGATCCATGAAAAAACTAATATAGAGACATTTCAAACAGAACATTCACCACATACACATGTAATGCAGCACAATACCAAATTTTCCTTATTATTCATTAAACGAATAGGCTGTATTTGTGATACTGCACAGAAATCTCAGCAAGGAACTGCTCCACATCGTTAGCCACTTTAATATTCAGCCGCACAACGAGAACCATTATTACTGCACATACAAACCTTTTATGGTGGTTATATGAGGTGATATATTGGGCTGAAATTATCATGTAACACAACATGACCAAAAACAAACCACGTGTCATTGTAGAACATGTTGTTAGATGATGCGAAATGTTTATGATGGGATGTAAATCTAAAATCTAATTTTTTTGTAGCCTGTTTAGTGTTTTTTACCAAGTGAAAGTTTTGTTATTGCTCAAGATCTCTGTCTGTGAAGAATCAAAATTAAATATTATATTTTGAATTTATTTTCAACAACAGCGATTGTCACAAATCAACTTTATGGAAATTCAGATCTAGACAAAACGACTCATTACTACACTTTCTCATTACTACACAGTAAACATATCACATTTTTTCATAAAAAAATATTTGGGACAGGGGCAACAAAAGGCTGGAAAAGTCAGCTTTGCTAAAAAGAAACTGGATATCCAAATAAAGAGGTTAACTGGCAAAAGTTCAGTAACTATTAGATATACAAAAAGAGTATCTTAGAGAAGCAGAGACATTTAGAAGTAAATTTATTAGCACTCAGTTCAAAAGCCTGCATCTTTGATGGTATGGGGGTGCATTAGTGCATATAGAATGGACATTTGGAAAGGGACCTGTCAATGATGAAAGGTGAATGCAGGTTTTAGAGCAACATGCTCTTCCATCCAGACAATGTCTTCTTCAGGAAATGACTTGCATTCTTCATTTAGACAATACTTAACAGTATAATGCATCTATTACAAATGGCTTTGTAGTAGGAGAGTCTGTGTGCTAAACTGTCCGGCGTGCAGTCCAGAAGGTCCACCAACATTTAGTGCATAATAAAACAAAAAATATGTCAATAAAGACCAAGGGCTGTCAAGCAACTAGAATTTTGTATAAGACACAATTTTTTTGCAAATCATTGCATTCTGTTTTTATGTACATGTTAATTCTTTCCCAACTTTTTTGGATTTGGGATTGTACATCTAATTGCACTATACAAGGAATAAAACACTAAACTTATCAGACTACATAAGTAAGAAACACAACTTTAAATATTAAATTCACTAATATCATCAGGCTGAGGTTGTAAGTTAGAAAGCAAAATCCCAGAGCAGCTTTCCACAGAAAAACAGTTTCTTTTTTTTCCTTTTTTGAAGCCCTTATTCTTAGTCTTTTTGAGAGGAAGGCAAAGGCCAAGCAATCCTCCGGGATGAACAAGACTGAGCTACTTCCTCCTACACTCTTCAAAATCCTGCAGCAGGAAGAGACAAGTCAAGCTCTGTGATCTACACCATTGCACTGCTCCACATTCTTCCTGAAGGCCTTTAAAGGGGAAGAAAGAACCTCACCCGTGCAAGCTAGAAGAACATAAAATCCATTGAAGCATGGCATTAGACTTAGCAAAAATCTGCACAATTCAAGTAAAGATCAGGGAAGCTAATTATAGAGGATGTGAGAAAATAAGCAAGGAGGCGGAGGTGAACTGGAAATGTCTCTGGCTCTTAACATGCAAAAACAGAGTAATCCACAGCCAGCACTGGGCCTTTGAGACTTGCTAACATATTAGCAGAGGCACCCTGGCAGTAATACCTGATGCTGAAAGATTTCCAGCATGCTAACCCTCCAGCTAGCTGTGTTAATATTTCTACCATCTTATTGACATTTATATATGATGACAGTCAGGCTTGGCAGCATAGGTTTGCACAAAGCAAGATTTTTTTGTTTCTTTTTTTTTTTTAATAAACTATTCAAGACTTAACCAGAGGTTCCAAAAGAACATCTGAATAAATCTTTGAATTTATTTCAGGCATTGGTTTTAGTGTCTGATGGTAAACTAGTGTCTCTTTTTACAAGCTTTTTTCACGAATGCTAGCTACATGATAACACAAATAGTACAAACTAGCCTTCTATTCACTATGACTTTACAGATATATGATTATAAAAAAAAAATCAATGCTAAATTTAAAAATGTCAGCTTTTTAATTTGTAATAAAAAAAATAAATAAAAAATAAAACCCGTAAAAGTACAGACTTAAGTTTTAAACTTCTGGGGATACAAATTATGTTTAATAAATTAAAATGATCTCTGGTCTACTGTATTCATCAATTTAATATGGTACATATCGTTTGGCACCACATTTTGTTAGTGAGATTAAAAGGAACATCAAGCATATTAATGAGAAGCGTCTTATCACAGCGTGTAATGGAAATACGAACCAAGCCCTGGGTTTATTTCCCATATTATGATGAAGACCAGATGAGCGATGAGTGCCTGAGAGGTTACGCTACTTTACTTCTAATAGATGCAGGATGAAATTTTCAGTGTGTATTTTGAGTATCTGGAAAGTGCCACCATAAACAGGGAAAGACATTTGACAAACTTAAGCAATGAGCTTGGCTCAGGAAAAAATTGCTATTTTTTTATTTATAAAAGAATCCTTCAGTCATGAGATACCAAATTATAATTTTTTATACATTTTTTATAAGTCTTTGGAAAATATACATGAAGAAAGTGTTTATGGCTGGAACTACATTTAATACTTTAGTACAGTTAGTATTATAGTAGAGTATTTGCAACAATAGTGGCAAGTATTTGGTTGTTGGGAATAATCATCCATGATTAACCTTTGAGAACAATACAGTGATTAGTTTTTGAGAATAAATATTAGTTATTGCTTGTTCAGAATGTTGATTAGTTGCTGGGATCAATAATGATCCGTGTTTGGTTATTGAAGACAAATAATTTATTGGTTGTTGGGAATGATGATAAGTGATTGGTTGTTGGCAAAGATGATGATTGGGGATTGGTTGCTGGGAATGATGAATATCAGTGATCGTTTTTAGGGAGCAAGGGTTAACAGTGATCGGTTGCTGGCTGTCAAACTAGATGTTTACAGAACAGTTTTTAATGTCTGCTGAAAAATTCTTAGCTGTATTCATTTTAAATGAAAGTTGTACAATTGTGTCACTAATTTGGCATCACTGGCATAAAAAGGTAAAAAATTGCCACTTTGATTTGCTAAAGATATTGATTCTTATTATGGCCAAACTAAATCTTTATGTGGCCTTTAAATGTGGACTTGACTCCATTCAGCTCTATTACTATCACTACACACACCACAGGTGACTTAAACAGTGTGCATGTTTTGTTGTGTTGTGCTGCCAGTTAACCACTAATTGGGCTTTATAGTTCCCAAGTGCATCACATTGCTGCAATTAGCACTTAAAGGTCACAGTGATAGTCCTGTCTACCCCCTGGAGCCTTAATCAGGTGTCAAAATGTGCCCTGGAGATCTTCACCTTCTTCAGCCACTTGTTGGAATCGCTTGGTAAGATAAACTGGATTTCAGGTTATTGGTTAAATCACAATTCACACTAACCTAACGGATAAAAAAGGTGCTAGGAGTGAATTCTTTGTTTCAATGCAAAATGTGGGGCAACAATGACAGGATATTAAAAGAAAACACCTTTCAGAGCTCAATATTTTGCAACAAGAAGACATCACACATCTGTCTGACAGACATCTAGTTAAAATGTTGTTCACCTCAAAATGTCTTGATTTTTCCACTGCTTGTTGGAGCAGTCATGGGTAGCTATGGTGATTGGCAAACGCCTGGACATCCCGTTTGCCCTTTCAATTAGTCAGGAATGGCTGAAAGAGTCTTATACCGGATGTGCACTCGACTCTTTCACATCATCACTCCTGTCATGGTGATGCACAGAGAAGGGTGCTAATGCCAGGGCTTCTCTGGCACATGCTAATGAGCCCACTGACTCTCTAAAAGCTGCCTGTGGCTGCTAATGATAACCTAGATTCATCACCGCCTGAGCACGCTTCTCGGTCATGCTCAACCATAACAAAAGCTGGACAGGCCCATACGCCTCCTCCCTGATAATTATAATCTAAAAGCATGTTTGTTTGTCTGTGTGTTTTGTTTTTCTCTTTCGAGAGGAAAATGGAGTAAGCCCAAAGAATCACTAGATACCAAAAGGAACGCTTTAGGTTTTTACTATGTCTATCCATGGCATATAAAATCTTCAAAAAGTAAAAAAAAAAACAAGATCTTGGACTGTTAAGCTACCATAATCTAAATCTAAATCTAAACTACCATACCAGATCATATCCATTAATTTGGTGCTTTTTTATTTGCACAAATATAGTTTATAGGTCAAATAAGGTGAAGACATTTTAAAATATAATGCATGCTTTAGAATATGAGCAGTATTTCATTATTTGTCCTGACACGCATTTCCCCTGAAACATTCTAGATTATAATTATTACATTTTTTAAAAGTATATACATTTTGTATTAATAGGTGGTGTAGTGGTTAGGGTGCTCATCGCTGCGGCCTGGGTTCGATCCCCAGTCAGGGAACCAACCCCAGCCATTAGGGTTGCACAAGCCAGTGCACTCTTAGTACCGGTCCCAAGCCCGGATAAATAGGGAGGGTTGCATTAGGAAGGGCATCCAGTGTAAAAACATGCCAAATCGAACATGCGGATCATAAATACGGGTGATCCGCTGTGGCGACCCCTAATAGGAGAAGCCTAAAGAAAGTTTATATACATTTTGTATAGATGCAAATAAAGTAACCTTTTTAACACCTTGTTTTTAAAAGATACTTTTCCTTGAGCTGTCCGGTAAAGTTTTAGAACATTCCACAGGAAGTGGAACAGAAATCATCCAAATTTGGATGGTTTGGGAAGGTAAGTTCACATTTTTGTTCTTTGTATTCCAGTGATGTTATGCAAATCTTTTTGACTCAGGGAGGGTGAAATGGCAGGCAGGTGACAAGACAACAAGCTTTATTTTAGTTTTTACTTTTTTCGATTTTCAGTGTTTGTAATGCACACACACACACACACACACACACACACACACACAGCTGTCCGGTAAAGTTTTAGAACATTCCACAGGAAGTGGAACAGAAATCATCCAAATTTGGATGGTTTGGGAAGGTTTTTCTTACACCAGGCTCCCTTCTCTCTTTTTTTGAATCCTCGTATTTGCTCACTGCAACAGAGAACATTCATTAGTTGAACCACATACAGGTGTTTGATACTTACTCCTTGCTTCCTCAGGCTCCACCCTCTATTCACAATCATGTGAATTAATTTACAGAGAGCAAAGCAAATATTTGGCAAGAACTGAAATATATAAAATCAAGTACCACCTATACCGATTGGTGTAATAAAGCGTTTTAAGTAATAGGAAGTAATAAGTAATAAGTCTGTGCCTTTTTGATAGACGGCATTCGAGATGTTCGCATTTCTAACCGTCCGACTAAAACTCCCCTCCACAAACTTGTCCACACATACCAATCCATAAAAGCCTTTAGGATGCAATCGGATGTGTCTGTTTGTGCGAGATAAAGGCTCACTCGCCACCATCTCACTCGCTGAAAAGTTTGCCCGGCGTCTAATCTGGCGCTCTGCACTGACAAGAAATGCCATTGACTCTGATGAGGACGAAGGAGAAAAGTATTTTGCTGTCGCATTCGTCATTTTCCTCCTTTCAAAGAACATTTGCAAATTGGGGTAAATAACGACTTGTGGCTCTTATCGCTGTTTGAGTGAAACAAGAAACAAAACACTTGTGACACCAAAATGCAACATTTGAAAAAAAAAAAACACCCCTTACTTCACTGCTCTAAAAAGTGTTCACAAGAATTAATATATCATCAAATCCCCATTTTCAATCAGTTTTCATGGAGATGACAACAATGTTCTCATGCTTTTTGGTTCCTGTTTTTTGGTTCCTGTGGTTCCACACAACAGGTGAATACAATATGGCACCAAGGCAAAGCAGGGACAGCCCTGATCTGCTATGTTGCCATATTGTGTTCGCCTGTTGTATGCTTAGTCCTTATTTTGTTTTCCTAGTATATCATGTTGTGTCACAGATTCTTTGCAAAGTCTTGCTATGAATCTTCTAGCATTAAGTCCTTACATTTTTTGTACATCCCACTTTTGACCTTTGGCCTGTTTTAAGCTATGGGTTATTATCATCTTTTGCTGTCTGATGTGTACCAAACCGAATAACAAGTCATAGATTGCTGCAATTAAATGTCATACAAATTGTTACCCCTCTGAAGCACAATTACATTGTACATGCTAAACTGATGAAAGCGCATTGCAAAACTAGAGAATAATATGTTAGCGATAATAACCGAAGACAAGAAAATCAAGAAAAGAAAATAAGGTTTCGACAGTGCTTGATGTTCTGGCAGTGACTTTGCTTACAAGCTGCTTATGATTCTAATTGCAAAATAGTGATTAGCACTAGGTTTCGCTTGTGAGTACTCAATAGCTCAAAAGCTAGACGATGTCATCCCTACATGGCTCTGTAACTCCATAGTGCTAATGACCTGACCACTCTTTGCCCTCTTTTAATCATCTGACTATGCACAATGACCACTGAGGCTACTGACTTGAGTCTATTGCCCCAGTGTGCGTGTAAATTGGTCATTTTAGCAGCCTCAGCTTGGCACAGTACATTAGTTTGCTGCATCAAATGCTTGATAATGGCTGTCTGGAAAATTAGCCTTTACATGGCAGCAGATTACTTCAGAACAATCTACATGGCAGCAGATTACTCTTAAACAATCTGCAGAGGCCAAGATAGATTCCAACAATAGACATTAGTGCAATGGATAAACCCCAGAATTTATTTATATATAACTAAGCTGCAACTTGTCTGTTTTAGTAACTGTGTATAAATTAGAACACACGATTTGTGTATTGCAGTTTACAGCCTTTTTAAAAATTACTTTCTTTTCCTCTTTCCTGATTGGCTGCAGGTTCCTGCCAGACACTATGTACTCTGACGTGGTGATGTTTGAGAATCTGCGTTGACAAACTGCATCCACAGTTTTGTCTCACCAAGTTTGAGGTGATATGAAAGGATTGAAACGACTGTGATACCTTTAGCGCTTATTTTTCAAAAAATCTCTACTGTGTGCCAAATTCAGTGTTAGGAAGTGAAGAAGTCAGAATAAAGCTTCATTAATCATAGTAATGCCAATGATGGGAATTACAAGATCTCGAGTCCATTTCCGCTCACACTTTACTGATGAGGTGTTAGTCATTATTAATGCGGCTGGGGTCATTAACTTTAGTCTCGCCTTTCAGATAAAAAATAAAAACAGTGACTTAACTTATAGTCCTTTACCACGAATCAGATGGATTTGTGCTTTTAGATGTGGTCATGTTTGATGTTATTAACACCGCAAGCTCTTTCACCCATCAATTTAATCTCAGTGGAACGTGCTTTGAAGTAAAAACGATCCCTTTTGGCCTCAGTTTGTAAGGACGCACTAATCATCCAAGGGCTCCGTTGATCAGAATTCAAGTCATGGCATGTGCGAGCTGCACTGCTCCAAAAGCACAAGGAGTCTTTATTCAGATGCACGTCAGGTTTGTAGTCATTATCAGGTCCCGATGATGATCAGGTTAAGCTCATAATCAGCTTCAACTTCAAATTGGTCCCAGGTGAAAGCATTCTTTGAGACTAGCCATACCCCTGAAAACAAACACACATACAATAAAAGAAAACAATATTAGGTTTGACGATAGTTAAAAGCACCACTGTCAAGTTCATGACCAATGTTTTGAGGAATTGAAGCAGAGTAACAACTGAGTCCAAATGAAAGCAAGACAGAATCAAAAGCCGCTAAACATCAGATCTTCAACTAGTTTTGTTTATTTGTTCATTGTTATTAGGCAAAAGTCAAAGACATTTCTATGAACAATGTTTGTGGACACCTAAACATAAGATTTGTATGTGCTTTTTAAACATCCTATTCCACATTTGCTACTATAATAAATCATTCAGGCACTTACTCAGTTAAAATGTTCATTCAGGCACCGAAGTGTTAGTAAAGGCAGGTACTGATTTAGGGTGAGGAGTCCTGGGGTGCAGTCATTCTTCCAATTCATCCCACAGGTGTTCAAAAGGGAAGAGGTTAGAGCTTTAGAGCAGGCCAGTCAAGATCTTCAACCCATATAAAGCACTTCAGCGCAAATAGATGTCTTCTTCAAACACTTTAAAACATGTTATGGAAAAAGAATAGGATGAGGTGGGGAGACAGTAATAACACTCTGCCAATTGTTAGTACAAAAATTAGCTCACTTAAAAATCATTTTGTCATAATTTGTAGATGTTTGTCTGCTAGCTCACACATTGACATTGTATTAGAATCATCGTTAATGATAATTACACAAACACTATTCTAAGATATATTTCAAAATACAGTCACTCCAAGTCATTTCAAGAGTAAAAATAGATTTCTTTTTTTCTCAAATAGATTTATACATATACATACACATACATGTATGTATGTATGTATGTATGTATGTATGTATGTATGTATGTATGTATGTATGAATGTATGTATGTATGTATGTATGTATATATATATATAAATAAATATCTCATTGTTGACTTAAAGTCTAGCTTTTTTTTTTACATTAATGACACCGAACTGCTTCTTTAAAGCGCTTCAGAACACTTTCAAATGCTTGTGTTTTGACAGAGCGAAACATCCCACTATAATGGTGTATTTTTCTCGCCTAGCTGTGTCATTCCTCTCGCTGTCATGTTTTATGAAAGCTGTTTTATACGTTTAATATCTCCTGTTGCTCCTTGTGTCGTTTTGCAGAGCCTTGCTGTCCCAGTGCGTGTTACCTGATGAATGGAATTGAAGAAATGGAAAGGGGGAAAATGGGAGAAAAAAAATTGATGTATTTGGAGTAATAACGATGTCAGGCCCTAAGGCAGGTTAAGAAATGAGAGAAATCAGGAGGAATATGTACACAGTGGTCAGGTCGTTCCTGTCAGCGCGCCTGACAGCCAGAGGCGGTAATGTAACGTGTAAAGGAGCTCAGTAGTGAAGGTTTAGTGACAGTGAGAAAAACTGTTTAAGTCCAAAACCCTGAATGGTGTTTTGAAGAAATTAGGAAGTAGCAATGACTCACATGTTAATCGTTATTGTGTGAGGTTCAGCTTGGAATAGCTCTTTGGTGCGTTTTTAGTGTGCACGCTACTGATGGGTCGTTCATGAATGATTTGTTCATTCTGATTAGGTCTTTAAAGTGACTCTTCGTCTTAAAGAGTAATTTGTTCATTTTCTACTGGACAAGTATGAGCAAAGCATCGCAAAATCTCTGCAGGTTATGTACAGGAACCAGAGTACCAATTGAGTAGTTCATCTCATGAGTCCTCTGGTTCAAATAGTTCTTTTGTCACGTGACTCCCATACACAATGCAATAGATCATTTATTCATTTTTTTTTTCTTGTTACAAGATGCTACACAATGCAAAAGATCAGTTTTTTTTGTGTTGGTCCAAATCTTGACAGGAGGTATAAGAGGTGAGATATTTATTCTGTTTATAATAATTTATCCTTTGCATTGTTATATTTTTTTTATTATTGTAACTATAGTCAAAGTTCATTTATGTAGATGTGTTGGGGGATCTGCTTATCAAATAATGTAAGTTTTTTTTTAATTTCTAATCAAAGAATGAAAATAAACGAAATGAACTAAATGACAAAAAAAAGATTTGTTTATTTTAATGAACAAAATTTGAAGAACCAAGTCACTATAAAGATCCGCTCTTCCCATCACTACTGCACACTCTTATAGAAAGATCTTGCATCTACCAACTTATTATACTTCTTGTTTACCTTATACCTTTAATATTTTTTTCATTTTATAATATATCGCATCGTGTTAATATTTAACCCTTACAATTTGCATGACATTACCAGTGGTGTTTACTTATCAGCAATGCCAGCTCATGAACTACAGAAGAGGGATATACCGCATGTATACAGCATGTATTGCCAAATCATGATAAAATATTTGTGTCACATCACTCATCTCGTATGTGATTTTTGAACATCCCATTCCATATTTAGTCCCCATTTGCATATTCTCCACTTTTCTGGAAAGATGTTCCATTATATTTTACAGTGTGTGTGCTCATTTAGCCACAACAGTGATAGTAAAGCAAGGCCCAGATGTAAAAGGACTAGGGTGCAGTCAGGTCAATGAGCTATAGCAGACCACTCAGGATCTTTCACTATAACCCATGTAAACATTTTTTTTATGGAGACTGCTTTGTGCACAGGGTCACTGTCATGCTGGAAAAGGTTTGGGTCTTGCAGGTTTTCCCAGTGATGGGAAAGGTTTATGCAACCACACCCAGATACCCTGTACTTTGTAATGTGTGGGTCCAACTTTGTGATAACAGCTTGGAAAAGAACCACATAAGGCTGCAAAATGATTCCTTAAACACATTTATAATCATTTACTGTGTACATGTTTAATAAACCTTTTTTTTTTTTTTAACAAACTATTTAGTGCCAAATTTTCTTTCCTAAGATTTATTAATAAACTGTTTAGTTAATTATAGCTATTTAGTTTACAAAATTAGGGTTTTGGTGATCAGCCATAAGACAACAAATATGAGATAATAATATATGTGGTTATTTTGAAGGTCACCAGTCTTAGTCTTCCCAAACCTTTTATAGATTCTGAAAAACTGAGGAGCTCAGCAGAAAATTGTCCAAATATAATTTGACAATAATTTCATGTCAGAATATTAAATTATTAAATCTAATCTAATGAGTTTATGATTCAGGTTAGCAATGCGCTCGGCCAGAATTATTCGTAAAAGCCTGAACATCTTACTCTTTAGGGAAGCTCAGACCTGAGACCCAGTCCAGCTCCATGTTCCTAAGACACCGCTTTGATTTTTTTTATAAACACCTTCGAGCCATGAGTGTGCCAGTCATCATTTGAAGCTCTGTGTGAGATCTATGAGGTGGTACTCTGACCTTTATGCCAGAAGTTGGACAGTTTAGTGAATGAAAGAAACCCTGACCTTTTTAGGTGCTTAGTCTCAGCAGGCTGTCAATTAAAACCAGCCAACAAGGAATGTGTGAATAAAGCTCACCTGTAGGACTTTTCTTTTTTATTAGCACATATTTTCTGTAAAGGAAATGTGTTTCTGGAAAGCAGAATGAAAAGCATTTCAATCTCTTCACAGGCCATCAAAAATTACAATCTTTGAAAGATGGACAATGAGATTTCAATATTCCTCTTGAATTAAGTGATGATTTTAGTGAATCTCTTCACAGGCCATCAAAAATTACAATCTTTGAAAGATGGACAATGAAATGTCAATATTCCTCTTGAATTAAGTGATGATTTATAACTGTCTGATTCTTTCTTAAACTGTAAAAGTCTAATACTTTACTGTATTTGTTAGAAAGAATCACACACAAATAATACAGTTATGAACTAGGGATGCAGCTTAGGTTAAGGAACTATCAGAGCCACACCAAATGATCTTGAATGTATGCAAATTTGACAAATTTCAGTTGGTTAGATTGTTTTTCAAACAAACAGATATACAAATATTTCAGTAGATTGTTTATAAAGTAACCCTTTTTCTTATGACATAAAGAACCTTTTCTGATATAACAAAAAGCTCTTGCCAAAGGTTATTTGTAGAACTACTCATGATTTTTTTAATGAGCTCCAAGAAGCAACCCCATACATTTATTATTAAGAATGAACAAATGTACTTTTAGAGAATACATAATTTATGTTATAGTTTAAAGTTCGACCCTTAAGGTAGTTTACATTTGCAATAAATGAGCAATTAAATGCAATTTTTTAATATAATCTCTTCGCTAAACAAAATGAAATAATTTGGAGATAATATATTCATAATTCAATCTGACTCATTTGTGCATTGATCAAACAAAGAGTTTAATTATTCAATATGAAATTATCTATTATCAGTCTTTGAGTTTATTGACTGTGAAGGGAGTGTGTACACTGCATTAATTAATTTCTTGATTTGCGTCTGGAAATCAAACTGTCAATTATGACTCTTTTATTTCATATTTAATACTGCAAACAGAAAAAGGAGAAAATGGCTTTTTATTTTTTTCTGAGCACACACGCACAAAGAAAAAAAAAAAATTATTCATTTTTTCTATAAATTTAATCACACACGGCATAGTGTGTCATTGTAACAGTCAAGGTGTATCTAGCAGTCCTTTCTGGTTGTGTGTTCCTCTCTGCCCCCGCTATATCTCAGGGGGGATACACACAGCCTTTGTGTGGCTTGACTGGGAGCGGAGAACACTAAGTTGGTTCTTGAGAAGAGCCGACTGCGAGCACTGTACACGCTATGCGATTGCGCCGCTTCCAATAGGCACTCTTCGAAGAGGGTGTCCTCACTCATCTTGGTTCTGGTCCTGCTCTCGCTGAGGCAGAGCTGCGATCCAGTTTCTGGGGTTTGCAGATGGACCTCGCAGAGGGTTTAGAGATGGATTTTTTACTTTCTCAAACCTCACCTGCCCAGTCTAGCTCCCGTTCCCAGGCTTCAGAAGCCCGCTTTTTGGTGGTTTCATCCCCCTGCGATGAGAGCTTGTAGCTCCAAAGAGGGGTGGAGCGGTTTGTGCGTCTGAAAGTGAGGAGGCCATGCCATGGGTTGAAGAGACACTGGGCAGGCAATCTCTCCATGCCTCCTCCATTATGGCCCTGACACTACCCACCAAGCCTATTACGTCATATTATGTCAGCGCTGGTGAGTAAGGCGTATACTTCGGCAGTTCAGGTCACCATGGCAGTGTTGCAGGCATTCCAAGCTGACCTGCTGCGCGAGTTGGATGTGGGAGACATCATGGGCAGCCAGGAACTCCGCCGTATGGCGATCCTGGCTCTCCGAGCCACTAAGGAGACCGATATGTCCATCGGCCGGTCCATTTGTGGCACTCCCTGTCACTCTGCCTCCAAAAGTTTTAGAGAGAGTTTGCTGGGACTAAGTTTGTCTCCTCCTGGTGGCCCCAAGGTGGCTGGGAAGACCATCGTTTGCGGACTGTGGGAGATTCCTCTGAGAAGGGATCTATTCTCGCAAAAAAGGGGCACAATATATCACCCCGGACCAGAGTTATTGAGGTTGAGGCCTTTGGTGAACCTAGAGTGCCTGGGTGGGACCTGGCTATTGTGTTGGAGGCTCTATCTGAGCTCCCCCTTCGAGCCCCTGGCCGAGGCTTCCTGAAGGAACCTCACAATCAAGACTGCATTCTTGCTGGCTATCTTCTCTCTGTGGAGAGTAGGTAATTTACAGGCCCTTTCAGTGTCCCCCTCTTTTCTGTAGTTTACTCCAAGCATGGCCAGTGCCTTCCTGCACCCTAGAGCGAATTACGTCCCCGAGGTGCCTTTGGTTGTCCCATGACCTGTTGGGCTCTAGGCATTCTATCCTCCTCTGTTTCAGACCCTAGACCAAGAGAAGCTAAACCGGCTGTGCCCAGTGCGAGCACTGGACTCTTACGTCCACAGGACGAGTCCTTGGAGAAAGTTGGAACAACTATTTATTTGCTACGGCCCTCCGAGGAGAGGCCTTCCTGCTAACAAGCAGACACTTAGCAGGTGGATTAGCGATGCTATCATGTCTTCTTAGGAGTTCTCTGGCCTCCCCGCTCCTTTTGAGGTCAGAGCGCACTTGATCTGGAGTATGGCAGCCTCTAAGGCTTGGTCCTCAGGAGTGTAGATAATCTAGAGACATTTCATTAGCTGTCTTTTCTTAAGAAGAAATGTCCACTCTGGAGATATTTGTGCAAATCATATAAAAAATTATAGAAACTAGAGCAACATATTTAGGGATCACAAACAATTTAGTAATTGATGGTGAGGGGCAGGGCAGGGTAGGGTGTAGAGCAGATTTGTTCTTCAGTGAACTTTTAAGGATTTTGCACACAATAACCTGTGTGTAAATAAACCTGTGTATGTGACGAATAAAATAAAATTTGATTTGATTTGAACTTTGTAAGAAGAGGCCACATTGGACTTTTATTTAGTGTCACTGTCTTGATTTTGAAATTTCTCAGAGCTGTTGGATGTTGGATGAAGACACTGATGGAATATGTGCTAATGGCTGATCAGTTGTTTCAGATATGGGTTGTTCAAGAATACCAAAAAAAGTAACTAATGAATGCAACATACACAGACTGAAAAAAGCAGTTCTGAGTTGTGCTATGGCTCATTATTTTAAGCTATTTATAGGCAGGCATTATGCAGTTTATTAAATGAGATTTATTATTAATATATTTAAGTAAGTAACTAAGCATTAGAAATAAAGTGTTTATCAATGTCAGTAGATAGTATTATTTGCATTTTCCCCCTTGTTTATTAATCTTTTAATTGGAATATTAGCTTCCCTTTTATACTCTATAAAGGAAAGAGAAAACCAGAGAATGAGTAAAAGTTGTGCTCAATGGCATGTCAGGTTTGATTTATTAGCTTTAGCTCTTTTCCCTCACAGTTAATGGCTTCATGGCTTTTTCCCACAATTCCCACATTATTCTTTTAATATAAATTTAGCTTTGGCACACATGCAGCTATTGGCACATACCCATTTACAGTAACAGAAACCTGGGATGAAACAATAAAACACTCAGATCTAATAGTTACATAGTCCTGTATTTAGAGTATATAAATTAATATAAGTCAAGTCAGGTAGGCTTTTATTGTGATTCCAAATATATGTAGTGCAATACACAGTAAAATGAAACAATGTTCCCCCAGGACCAGGGTGCTACATCAGAGATAAATGAACAAATTTAACAAAAAGAAACAGGGAACTACACAGAACTCCAAAAACCTCAAAATGAACAAAATATAGAGAAAAAAAAAGGACAACATATGACAGGGTGACAGTAAACATAGAGACACTATAGCACTGACCAGTACAGTACACAATTATTTACATGTAAAACTTTCAGTGCTGTTGTTATGGAAATTAAGTAATTGACGGGGTGGAGTGATGCAGAGTTACTGCCTGCCTGAAGTTCTTAGAATCTTAGTTTGATTATGTCACAGCAATTTACTGTTTTTAAATTTTTTTATGGCTATTTGTTCTCAGCAGTCTTTAAAACAAACAAACAATGCTAATATGAAAAGCCAAAAGACAAACAAATCTTACAGACTGTTGCAAAACACTGACACTGGAGACTTTTTCCAGGATTCAGTCTCCTTACAAAAAATGGTTAATAATTTAAACAATAATATATTTCCTACACCACTTCAAAAATGTTCTAAATATATTGCAAAATAATGAGGAACATATCATCTCTCTCTCTCTCTCTCTCTCTCTCTCTCTCTCTCTCTCTCTCTCTCTCTTTCTCTTTTTCTTTCTGAAAGTAACCATTCATGCTTAGATTTGCTTTTTAATAATCCCATCATTTTGTTAGAAAAATCCATGAGGTTTTAATTGGCGATCATTTGTTCGCAGCACATTAACACATTTAAAGCTTTTAACCATGTTTCTCTTTTCCCTCATGTGCCATTTGGAGTGTACAATATGTGTGTGTGCGTGTGTGCGTGTGTGAGTGTGTGTGTGTGTGTGAAAAATTAAGAGCATAATTTTTCACATCCCTAATTATCCACTTTATGAATTGACTCTTGTTGAACTCTTTAGCGCTGCAATTAAATCATCCAAATTTGACCATATAGTAAAAACAGGACAGGAGGTTTTAAAAGTGAATTAAGGTCTAACTGTCATTCTTGATACAGACAGTGTGTATTTTTATAGTGTCGTGGCCTGTGTGTGTGTTATGTGGTGTTCTGACTATCAAGTCAGACACTTACGTGTTTTTTTTAATTCTGAATCTCAATTGTACAAAAATGAAGGATGTAAATCACAGTCATCAGTGCTGATGTGCACAGTTGGAACATCTTCAGCATGAAATCGCTTGTACGCTGTTTTAGATTTTTCCTGAAAATAGGTAAATGAAATGACTGAAAAAATTGAAAAGCAGAAGGAAAAAAAATTGCACTTCCAGTTGACAGGAAATTGCTCACCATCTAAAAGCAGCTATCTATATATCTGTCTATGTGTTTGTTTTATATTTATTTATTTATTTTATTTTATTTTTTGTGGGTCAGTCTGTTTATTTACTCATGTTTTTCAATGTATCTTTATTTTTTCATTTATTTCCCGACATTTTTATTTAATGCTATCTTTGAATTCTTCACTTTTTTTCCCCGTTTGACTCGAACACACGCTGTTTTCTTGCTTTTATACTTGTGAAGCTCAATCAAGTTTTTTTAAGTGATATAATAATTTTCTTGATGGTAGGTGTAGATTTCATGCCACGTTTCATTCCACTCCATGTCCCAGTCTTCTTGAGTGAGAAAGATGGAAGCTCTTCTCTTCCTCTGCAGTTCATTACCCTCTGCTCTGGATGTTTGGCTGAGGTCCAAGATGGCCTCCAGGTTCAATGCTGTCTTCTCTATATTCTAGTATCTCTCTCTCTCTCTCTCTCTCTCTCTCTCTCTCTCTCTCTCTCTCTCTCTCCAGCTAACCACCAGAAACATGTCCCTGTTTCTGAACTCACTGTAGATCAGTTTATGGATTTCATCTGGAGAGTGTATATTTCCGAAATGCTAAACCCTGTCATTATGGTGAAAAGTGCAGGTCTATTTACATTCCACTATGAATGAAAAAAATGCTTAGGCCATGTAGAGAATAAATCACAATGTTTTGCTGTGCAGTTAAAGGAAAACAGGGTGCTGTGCTGAAGCAGAATTGTTGCACCCTGAAGCTGATTATTTTAGTCTTCTATTGCAATTACAAAAACATTTTTTCTAATATTTATTTCCTTTTATAGCTTTATTTAGTTCTCATTAAGATTGAGCATATCCTAAAATTAACTGAAAATTAAATGTCATTATTTATAGCACTTGCTGGTTCTTAGGGTGTCATGTTATTTGTGGAACAAGAGAGATGGGAAAACAACAAAATAATAACACAAAGCTATAATACGAAGAAACAAAGTTCATTACCAAATACATCAGGATTTAGGGAGAGGGTCCTGTTCTGCCATTTTTTTTTTTTCTCATGACACCTCTGCTCACCCACCAGATTTTGCAATTGTGTCCCTCATTAGTCAGCTATTGTTTCCACCTGTGTTTATTCACCTCCTGTGTGTATGCAATGTGACATTTAGTGTGACATTATGTAGTCTTGCATTTTTTTTTAGTCTTGCAAGTTTTGTGCTTGTTTTTTGTGTGATTTGTTCTGCTTTTTATAAAGAAAGACCTTTTTAACGAGTTCTAAAAGGTATTCAGTTATTTCCCTTTTTGACTTGTTGATTTACATCTTTTCTTAGAACAGACTTTGTTTTTTGGACATTTAACCTGTTTGACACTGTCTCTGTACTTGGGTTCACACATCACCTGATAAAAAAATGCTAAACTTCCTCACTCTCACAAAGTCAACCCCGGTTTGAGCTAAAAGCCTGACAATAGAGACCATGAAGTGTAAAAGAAAAACTTGAAGTGACAAATCTGTGGAACGTAGCCACGAAATGTGACTTAGTGCAGTGGCTTTTCGGAACTGTAAAACCCCAAAACCAAAACAGTTGGGACAATTGGCAAAATGTAAATAAAAACACAATGCAATGATTTGCAAATCTCTTACATCTTTATTATATTCACAATAAAACAACAAAAAACTATTAAATGTTTAAACTGAGATTCTATACCATTTGAAGAGAATATAAGATAATTTTGAATTTGATGGCTGTAAACATCTAAAAAAAAATTGGACCATGTTTACTAAGTTTTGGAGAGGAACGTTGTCCCATATGTGTCTGATACAGAATTCTATCTGCTCAACAGTTCTGGGTATCGTTTGTTGTATTTTTCATTTCATGAAATATCACATTTTTTAAATGGTGAAAGGTCTAGACTGCAGCCAGGCCAGTTAAGCACCTGAACTCTTCTACTGCTATTCTAATAGATTTATTATGCAGTTAGAATTTTCTTACTCAAATATGCAAGGTCTTTACCTGAAAAAGACATTTTCTGGATGGAAGCATTTGTTGCTCTAAAACCTGTATATATTATTCAGCATTAATGGATCCTTTGCAAATGTGTAAGCCGCCTATTCCACAGGCATTAATGCACTCCCATCCTATCAGAGATGCGGCTTTTTGAATTGAGTGCTGATAACAAGCCAGATGGTCCATCTACTTTGTAGACTGTGGACTAGATGTGGTGTCCATGGTTTCCAAAAATAAAATTATAATTTAAATGTATCTAACCAGTTTCCAACTTGCCTTGGTACATTTTAAGTGAGATTTGGCGCATAATTTCTTTGTCATGTTCGCACATGCTTTCTTCTTTGCATAATAGAGATTTAGCCTGGTTTTGTGGGTGACTTGGCAAAATGTGATCACAGACAATGATTTCTGCAGGTGTTAATGAACCCAACGTATGATTTCATTACAGAATCATTGTGGGCCCAGTGTCACACAAAAAAATAAACACAAATTTAACAAATTCAAAGATCCTTACACCAACATAAAATATTTGGTGTCCGAAAGCAAGTCTAGTCAGTCCATGAATTATTATTTCTAGACCCCCAGGGCCCTATTTTCTCGTAGAATTTGCAGATTTCTTTAAAAATCTAGATGTTACTTTAGGCAAAGCATTAATTGTTTGTGAATTTAATTAGAAATTAGAACGTAAATCCAAATTGACAGTATTTCAAATCGCATAAAAGGAGAGGCTCCTGAGTTATAGAAAAGCTCTTAGTGCTGCTAGATCAGCAAATTTCTCTACCCTTAAATAAAAAAAAAAAATACAAGCATTATCCTTGGTTTTAATTCAAGTATAGTAGCAAAATTAACAGGAAATGAAAGCCCTGCACTAACATGCAAACCATCAAAATGTAGTAATGATTTTATGAATTTTAAAATCATAAAGTTGAAAACATCAGGCAAAAAAATCCAGACAATTAATATAAATCCAAAATATATTATAAATAACTCTGCAGATAGCACTGTAATTATAACAGACAATCACTTACAAAGCTTTACTCCTTTTAAAGAGAATAACTTAATTTAATTTATTTTCTTATCAAAATCATTAATTTGTATTCTTGACCCTTGCCTACAAGTTTCTTCAAACAAATAATTCCAGGAGAAATTATACCTGTTCTAAAAATAATAAACTTTTCCAATCAGAACTTGATGTGACTTAAATTCCTCAAACTGGCAGTTAACTACCTCCTAATTAAGAACCCTGACCTTGACCCTTGTCAGCTGTCCAACTACAGGCCAATATCAAACCTTCCCTTTATATTCAAGATTTTAGAACAGGTTGTAGCACAGCAGATTTACTCACATCTACTTAGGAATAACATGTTTGAAATGTATCAGTCAGGATTTAGGCCTCATCATAGCACAGAGACACCGCTAGTTAAAGTGGTAGTTGGCCTTTGATCAGGGTTTTGTCTTCTTACTTGTTTGGCTCAACCTTTGTGCAGCTTTTGACACCATTGACAATGCTATCCTCCTTGCTAGACTAGAGAATGTTGTTGGAATAAAGGGAACAACTCTCTCCGGGCTTAGGTCTTATCTGACTAATTGCTATCAGTTTGTTGTTGTAAATGGTGAGTTCTCCACACTCTACTCTGCACACTTTTCTCTTTATATATGCTGCCTCTGGGTGAAGTTTTACATAAACATGGTGTTCGCTGATGATACACAGTTGTATATTTCAGCAAAGCAAGATGAAAGAGATCAACTTTAAAGTGTTGAGGAGTGTGTAAAAGACATTAGACAGTGGATGGTTGATAACTTCCTTCTGTTCTTCTTGGATAAGACAGAAGTACTATTACTGGGGCCACATGTAGCTAGAGGTAAACATTATGATTATGTAGTATCTCTGCATGTGAATAACATTGCCAGGATCGCTCTCTTTCGCCTTAGAAATTTAGCTAAAATTAGTAATATGTTGACATTATAGGATGCAAAAAATAGTTCATGATTTTGTTACATCTAGATTAGACTACTGTAACGCTTTACTGTCTGTGTGTTTGAATACGTGCATAAATAAGCTTAATTTATTCAGAATGCAGCACTAATAATACTTACTAGATCTAGAAAAAATGATCACATCACCACTTTTATAATCAGTGTACACTGGCTCTCAATTAAATCTCGCACTGATTATAAAATAAATTAAAAACTACTGATGTATAAAGCACTTGACAGTCTCACGCCACAGTATCTTAGTGAACTTCTCTACCATTATGATCCTCCATGCCTACTTAGATTAAAAGGTGCAGGCTATATGTTGGTATTTCAAATAATAAAGAATACAGCAGGGGGCAAATCTTTTTATAATAAAGATCACAGTTATGGAACAGCCTTCCAATTAGGGTTCGGGACTTAAACACTCAGCTTTAGTCAAGCCTTTTATCTGTAGTTATTTCTTGGGTAAAGCAGCAGATCTGGAGGGATCATGGATATCAAGTGTTTGGTGAACTGGGATATTTGTATTCTGTCGTCCCCTCACTGTCATAGGTTCACAGAGGTTTGTTGATTGTGGTGTGGTAGGCCGTCTCTTATCCCAGAGATCCCTTATGTCTGTGTTACCTTCTGGCTCTCCTTTTTAGTTATGCTGCCATAGCGAGTCTTGCCAAGGTTCCCCAACTGCAGTGTCATTAACTTTTATACAACAATAAGGATAATTAATAATCCACATCCTTCTCTTCCTGTCAACCCTTCTCTCTCTCTCTCTCTCTCTCTCTCTTGGTCGAGTTAAACATGCTCCTGAGGTTCCAGTGACCCCTGTTTCTGCCCCTCTCCTCTCCTTGGATATGCCCGCTGCCTTTGTATGGTGTTGTCTTCGAATAGAGGCCACTATGTGCAGCTGGGAATGGTTTCTCATCAACAGCCTGGGGATCCATGAAATTATGGTGTAAGAACAGGAGATTTGCGGATGGATTTGGACTGTAGTTACTGTCAACAGTCTGCTTGATTTTCACCCTTGTCCATTGTGCAAAGAGATTTCTCCAGATTCTCCTTCGGGAACTCAAGCTGCGTCAACAAACGCTTTGCCAACTCCTCTACGTGACCACGCTCTAAAGCATGTGTGTAATCTGTCCAATGGAACAGCGTTATGTCCCTAGCGGGGGGGTGACATAGTGACCAGTAAGCAATAAAAGCACATGCTGTGGAGACAGTTATTCATAAATTGCTCTGTAAGTGTCTGTTCTTCCTTCTCTTAGGTTTTCACTATAGCAAGCCAGAGGTAAAAAGGTAATGGACTGAGGTAAGCAATTCTTTAGGCTAAGTGTGTTATTCCTTGCCCGCATGTCTGGGGGCAAAACATGCTAGGTTGGCTCCCCAATGAACTGACTGCCCACATGCTTATGCGTACACTCCGCTCCTGGAGAGCGCTGTTAGAGAAGGGCGCTCTTGCCAGCATTTCTCCCAGTTCTGTTCCCACTTCTGCCAAAGCAAAGTGACTGTTAGGGCTCACAAAAAAGATCTGGCAGAAGAAATTAAGACAGGGGTGTCCCTTTCTTTTTCCTCAACTGCCAGACCCAGTGCCTTTCTCAGGGCTTGGAAGGCCCATTAGGGCGGGTTCTTACTGCTGCAGAAAGGCTCACCATTCTTCCTCTCTTAATCTTAGGATGGGGATAAGGGGGCAACATGCAGGAAAAACCTTTTCTGTGACCTAGGTCACTGCCTCCTTGCCTGGGCCTGCCTTTCTTTCCCTATCAATGGAATAATCTGTATTCGGCCCGCATCTTTAGCCGCAACGTTGACTTCTACTCTAATGTAATGTAATGACTGAGGGAGTGTGGTAATGGGGTGATTCCCTGGGTCAAGAAGATGCTTGAGAGATATCTCTTTCCTGGCACTGCATCATCCCTCAAGACCCCGGTGTAAAAACAATAACATTCTTGAACTGCCACAGACCTGTCTCTTTGACCCCTAGTGGCCATTGAGAGCCACTTGTGGCTGACTCTCTCTGATTTTAATCTAAGAGTTCTTCTTTAGATGCCCAGGCACACAATAAGGTCCAGAGACAGAGCATCGCCACTCGCACTCCGCCCACCAGGGACTCTAGGTGGCTCTCCAAGTCAAAGCCCAAGGAGGTGATGAATCCTAGGATTATCATACTTCATTGTTCCCAAAAAGGATAGGGGGGCTGCGTGCCACTTGGGTCTGCGTCAGCTTAACTGCTCATTAATGAAGCTCAGGATTAATATGCTTAAATAGTGTATCAAATCAGGTCAGAGGACTGGTTCGTCATTATAGATCTGAGGGACATGTACTTCTATATACCCATCCTTCCTCTACATAGGACGTTTCTGAGTTTTGCTTTCAGGGGAAAATCTTACCAAATCCATTTGGCCTTGAACTCTCACCCTGTACTTTTACAAAGTCTGTGGATTTGGCTCTGAAGTCCTCTGATACTCCGGGGCACCTCATACTGAACTATATTAACGATTGTTTAATATTAGCTCAATTGGAGCAATTGGCAACCCGGCAACGAGATGACGTTCTCGCTCACATGAAGTGCTGATCTGTACGGACAACACATTGGGGGTCTCTTAAATCAACCATCAGAGGGTCTGCGCTCTCGCCTTCTTTACAAGCTGGCACGACAGATCCTTCTGTCAGCCCAAGGGAAGCTGAAGGCACTAAAGGCAGTATACTTCCAAGGGTGCTTAAACCAGGGAGGAGAAGCCCCTTCGAGGCAAGGGCCGAGGCCCATGGAATGGAGACTCCACCCAGAAGTGGTGGAGCAAATATGGAGGAAGTTTACAGAACACAAGTGGACCTGTTTGCGACTCAAGAGACCTTGCACTGTCCCCTCTGGTTTCCCCTCACCAACCAGCTCCTTCAGACTGTAAGCCTCAGCCATGTCTGTACAATGTACGCCCCCTGTTGCACTGCTCCCAGGCTTTCTGGAAAGACTTCTGAAGTCCATCTCTTTCCGGTAGCCCCGTGGTGGAAAAAATATTCCTCACTATACACTGATGAATTTTAAACTGTTTGTCAATGGTGTTATAACTCTTCCCAGACTAATGGTCAGGAACAATTGTTCCTTTAAGATCATTGCTGATTTCCTTCCTTCCTTGAAATTGTGCTAGCACATGCCTAAATGTTCCAGACCAGCAAACTGTTAAAACTTGGGATTTTATAGCGGTGGTCACACTTCTTGAAGATTAAATGATCAAGGGCATTCCCAGCACCTGGCTTCCACTTAGCCTTAGAATTCCTATAGATGCAGTAGGGATGTACTTAGTTTTTTACACTTTTTTTTTCCCATTTTGGTTAAAAAATATTTTTGTAAATTATGTAATATGTCATGTGCTGTTGTTCATAATAAGACTTAATAAGGATCAGCTGATGTTCTGATCCATAAAAAACATAGAATTCACACAACTGTACTAGAAACTGCTTGTTAAGGTCTTGACTATTTGAAACAGCAACAAAAACGATGTAGTCACCACCAGATCTATAGCTGACATTTGCAATGAATGATTGGATGAAAGCTGACAGGAGCTTCCTTGTGACAAGTGTAACATTTTCATCTGAGACTGCTCCTGAATTTTTGTATCTTGGTATTAGTGACTTACCAAAATAATGAGAAACAAACCATCAACAGATTTTATCTTTTGTTCTCTGTTACTTGAAGCCACTACTTGTTCTTTGTGATTTGAAATAAAAAAGTTGTCTTTGGGGAAACCTCAGCTCAGCTATTTTTGGGCCTGAACTCTATATCTAATGTCTACTTGTCCTTGTTGTTGACAAAGAAACTAGCAGGAGGCAGTTGCAAAAATGCTGGCTGCTAATGAAAATGCACTGAAGCGGCATAAGGGAATGAGAACACCATCCAAGTCTCTGTGGGCACCATACCAGTGTATGTGTGTGTGTTCGTCTCATTTGCATCCAGTTTACAGAAAAAAAGAGTCTCTTATTGCATTGCAGATTGCCACAAAAATGGGGAGAAATGACTATTTCTGTTGGCCCTGCTGAGTGCCTAACCCTATGTGCTTTCTCCAGGAGTTTTCTCAATCACTCATAAAGTTTAAAAACTAAGTTTCAGAGTGTGCTTTCATATTAAATAATACTTTTCCCTGGCTGAATTTAGAAAGAATGGGCAGATATAATACCTTGCTAGCTACATAGAGATTTGTTTATCAATGAAAATTAATGCACCAAAACTAGGTTATAATAATAATGTTAATATTAATAAAAACATATAATTGTAAACAGCAGTTGAGGGGCCAAGCACCTTAGGCAGCATCAGTGCTCATTTCAAAGACATACATTTACACAATTTCAATACAACAAACTTTTCTTAAGACATTTTGCTCATTGTTTTCAGTAGCTCCTAAAGCCTGCTGGATAACATAGGGTCGCTTTGCTGAGCAAATGTCCCAGGTTTAGTATTAATATATAAATGCATTCCTGAGAAATGGCTTCACTGCATATTTGCATGCAAAATAAAAGTTTTTAGCCATCCTGATAGCAGAGCCTGACAAACATTTATTGGTAATGTGTTCCACATTTTTTGTGCATGAAAATGTACATCTGCAGTAAGATCACCTGTGATAATTAAACTCCTTAGCCAGGTGGCTTACACATGGAAATGATGCAGATGAACCAGTTGAAGCTGAAATCAAAGTTTTGGGCAAAATTAGCTCAGTAGTAGTGAAATGTTTTATTTAAGGTAAACTATATGTTGTCTTTTTGCTAATACTTTTACTAGAATATTTACACAGGAAAATACAGCTTTTACACAGGAAATCTGTGTAAAAAAATTAAATAATAATAAAAATAATATTTAAGAGACATCATATAGTCATTAAATCTACTATAATAATATATACCATTTTATGTCTTATTCAGTACATGACCAGGCATAACTTTATGGCCACTGATCAGGCATAACATTATGACCACCTGCCTAATATTGTGTTGGTCCAAAACAGCCCTGACCTGTGGAGCATTAACAGCATTAACCTCTGCTACAGTAGCTTATCTGTTGGATTTGGACCACACGGGCCAGGCTTCTCTCCCCACATGCATCAATGAGCCGTGGCTACCCATAACCCTGTCACCAGTTCACCACTGTTTCTATCTTGGACCACTTCTGATAGATACTGACCACTGCAGACCGGGAACATCCCACAAGAGTTGCAGTTTTGGAGATGCTCTTACCCAGTTGTCTATTCATCCCAATATGGCCCTTGTCATACTTTCTCAAATCCTTATGCTTGCACGTTTTTCCTGCTTCTAACACATCAACTTTGAGGACATCTATTCTTAACCCCTAAACACACAATTCCTGAGTAGGAAATTCTTTTGTAGCATTAAAAATGTATGCATAATTCTAAGATATAAATTAGATATATTGGATGGTCTGGGTTTGTAGATGTTTTCTAGCTACTCTTATATCTATCTATATCTGTTCGCTATCTACTATTATATGTTATATTCTATAACAGGTATAAACCAAAGGGTTAATTAAAAAGTTTAATGAGTGAAGGTTGACGGAGGGAAAATCTGTGACCTTGTCACACTCAATCTGTCAGAAATGAATGGTGGAATATTGTGAAGTCTTAAAGTGGCCTGTCAGATGTGACACTACTGTGCTGATATTTTTCACGCTTTTCTCCTCATTAAAAGCTAAATCCATGGGGGAGACCGCTGGTTCATTAGTTCGTTTCCAAACACAGTATTTGGACGTTTTGCCAATTTTTTAATGAAGGTTTAAATAAAATTGTTTACTTGTATGCTTGATTGAGGTATTCCAGTACAAGCATGTGTAACTAGACTATATTGTGTTTGGTATGACATAGACACCTATAGATCAAGTGCTTCTGTTCATGTTCATCAGCAAACAACAACATAATAAAGAGAAAGTAATCTTAATGATTTTGGCAGTCAACTGATTATGGTCGGCATTTCGGAAACTGGTGATCTCCTGGGATAATAAAGCACACTACTCTGTTGAGGCATCAATGGTCCAGGCTACAATGTATTAAATAACCAATCTTTAAAACTGTAGTGAGCAGAAAAGCATCTCAAATTATCTAGTACTTCTGATCGATGGGCTACAACAGCAAAATATCGAATGGAATTTCCAAACGGTTGGTAATGATCAGGAATCTGAGGCTACATTGTGCCATGGGATAATGGACAGTTGGAAATTTGACAAACACCACCCCTGGTCTATCCACATTAACTGGTTTTCTATATGCTACATTGCTTTAATCCACTGACACATATTTGACATTTTGTTGTATACTATGCATTGGAAACAAGCTCTTTACATATACACATATGCAATATAACTCCAGGGTAAACACAGGATAGATTGTAATAAGCAGTCAACAAATTCAAATAACTCCAATGTGTCCAAAGTTGATGTGTCCACATCCTGGCACTGCCACAGGCCTGATGGTCTTGAGCCTTGCCAAGCTTGCTGTACTCCTGCAGCTGGGAAGGGTCAAGCTCTGGAGAGGCAGCAGATGGAACTACTTAAAGACTCTGATCTCCAGCATTAGCACTATCATTTAACATCCTGCTAGGAGATCCCCCTTCTCTTCTTGTTTATCCCTCACAGGCTTTCGAAATACTTCAAAAACATCTCAAAGAAACAGAAATTGTGCAGAAGTAAAAATTTTCCTTCATTTGTACTTGGGAGAAACAACAATTTATCACTCACACTGAGCTTTTTGTGTCCAATGAATAAATATTGACTCAAATGTTTTTTTTTTTTTTAACTAACAATTAACAAGAGATGTGATATATTTTATCTGCTTCACTTCTTTTTCTTTAAAACTTCACAGTTTTGGTCACTGTTTATGTATGTTTTTTTTGTTTTGTTATTTTGGTACTTATGAACTCTGTTTTTTTGTGCTTATTTTGGGTGTAATATTGTACCTGTAATATGCTCTAGCTTGTCAGCTGTACTGAATTGTGAAGCATTGTACAACACTGGGATCTACTATTTTTTGTTTTGGCTGCTCCCGTTAGGGTCTCCACAGCGGATCATCTGTCTCGATATTGCCCTGTATTCTACATCTGCATCTTTTAAACCAGCTACCTGCGTGTCTTTAGTCACAACATCCATAAACCTCCTCCTTGGTCTTTTCCTCCTTCCTGGTGGCTCCATCTTTAGCATTTATCCAAACCATCTCAAACTAGTTTCCCTCATCTTGTCTCCAAAACATCCTACATGCGTGGTCCCTCTTATAAAATCGTCTCTAATCCTGTCCATCCTTGTCAATCCCAATGAAAATTTTAGCATGTTTAGTTCTGCCACCTCCAGCTCCACCTCCTGTCTTTTAGTCAAAGCTACTGTCTCTAAACCATACAACATCTCAGATTTCACCACAGTCCTATAAACTTTCCCTTTCACCTTTGCAGATTCTATCACACCCTTCTATTACAAATCACTCCTGACACTCTTTCCCATCCACTCCACCCTGCCTGCACTCTTTTCTTCACTTCTCTAACACACTCTTTATTACATTGCACGGTTGACCCCAGGTACTTAAACTCATCCACCATCTTTTCTCCCTGCAACCACACCACTCCACTGAACTTCCTCTCATTCACGCACATGTATGCTGTCTTACTCCTACCGACTTTCATTCCCCTTCTCTCCAGCACATACCTCCACCCCTCTAGAGGTCATGTCTGACCTTGTCCATCAACCTGTCCATCAACACTGCAAACAGGAAAAGGCTTAAATCCTTGATACAGTTCCACCTCCATCTTAAACCAATCTGTCGTTCCTACTGCACACTTCACTGCTGTCACACTGACCTCATACATGTCCTGCACCACCCTCACATACTTCTCTGCCACACCAAACTCCCTCATACAATACCACCCTGTTGTAAGGTTTCTCTAAATTCACAAACACACAATGCAACTCATTCTGACCTTCTTTATACTTCTCCATCAACTTTCTCAAAGCAAATAATGCATCTGTAGTGCTCTTCCTCAGCATGAAACCATACTGCTCACCTGACTCCACCACTGTTTTCCATAACTTTATGATGTGACTAGTCAACTTTAACTCTTGTAGTTACTAAAGTTCTGCAGAACTCCCTTATTCTTAACTGGTTTCTACTATTTAATGATACTTATAAAACTATATTATCACATCCAAGAGGTGCATTTACCACTTATTCAGAGTTCCTTGACAGGCTTTTGATCCACTGTAACTCTGACCAGGATATAGTGCTTACTGAAGATGGATGAATTGTATAGAAGCTCTTTACCATTTTCTCCCTTAGGTAAGACATAAATATTTAAATAGTACTTTAAAATATTAGCGGTGGGTTAATGAGGTGGAGTTGCGAGGAAACAAAATGCGGGTGATTTGAGGGTCATTCAGATTTTTCGACTTAATCTGCAGACGATATTGATTTAACACTTTGTCAATCACTTGCTGCTTTCTCTGCAAGTAATTTCTTGCCCTTTTACAGCTGGTCTAATGAAGCTCAGCGATGTCACTGAACGCTCATTACTAGCAGCAGAGCAGTTGTGAATGTGCCGAGCTTCCTTAAAGAGCACAGACTGGGAGGGGGGGGATGTGGCACAAGGTGGCACACACGTTTTTTTTTTTCCCCTTTTCCTTTTCCTCAGGCTGGCAGCAATCTCTTAATTAAACAGCCTAATGGCTATAATTGCACCCATTCACAGCTCCAGCTGCTGAGGTAATGCTAGGTTTTCCACTGTCTCCAGAATTCAGCTGTCTCCGAGGTGAAAGCCGTGCATCCAAGTTCATATGGCAACAGCTGCTTTTTGACATTTTTTGTCCACTCTGCCATGCACCCTTACCTTACCTGCCACTCTGAGTCTAGGCAAGAGGCAAACAGCAACTTTCTAATCAAGCAGGTGTACCTGAACTCAATTGAAATAACCTACTGTAACAAACATGTTTTTATACAACAATCAGAATAGGCTTGTCTGCCAACCATAATAACCTGTTGGCAGCTGACTGCAAAAATTGCTGGATTCCAATAAATTCCTCATTGTTTCAGGACTTCTATATAACACCCTGCTGTTATTATACATTTCTCAGCACCGCCCAGACTAATTAGATTCAGTCAGAAGTCAGACTGCACTGTGGTATAACGTAGAAAAAACATCTTTGACATTTGTATTTGCATTGTAATCCAAGCAAACACTTACACTAAAATGCTGCCCCCTCATATAACGTTTAATTTTTGAACACAGGAAATAATTTCCCACACTGTTTGGTAATAAGACAGAGCCCCACAGCAATAGTGCTAGATGGTAATGGGCTTGGTGTTAAAGGCAGAGAAAATGACCCGGACACTCAGCTGCCATGACCGGTGAGTACAACGCTGATAAAGCTGTCAAAAAAGCATTGAATGAATCCAAGGTGAAAGAAGAGATGGAAAAAAAGATGAAGAGAGCAGAGTTCAGACATCATTACTGTTACAAGACAGACTCTGGTGTTCTCTTATTCTCCAGTGAGATTCGCATGTGGGAATGAGCGGGGGTGTGAATGAGCAGGGGTGGTCTTATAGTGCAAGCTGCTGACTTGCCATGTCTGACGGTGTAAATAAGTAGACAAAAATAACTGACTGATGTGGATTCAGTCTCCTTCCAGGTGAACTCTATTGCAGTTATCTGAAGTAATTCAACTTGACTGAATTGATTCAATTGCAGGGATTAAATCAACTGACCTGTTTTTTGGGGGTTGTGGCATTTTTATTGTAAAACGTGAACTGATAAACTGACTGTAAGGGACCCAGCTCTTTTCATTATTTGCAGCATAAATCCATACCACACATCAAATAAACCAACTGTATACATTTTAGTTTGATTTCAACTCAGCAAACAGACTGTTAGACAGTGTCAAAGCATCTATTAATTTATAGCTTTTGGGTGAAAACAGAAATCCTTTTTTTTTTTTCCTAGTCCTTATTTGGTTTGTTCGGAACTCACATCTAACATATTGTGTGGCGTTCTTTCATTCAAGGTCTTAAGGAAGGACCCACTTTAAAATAAATGCAAAATGCAGAACTCTGTGCTAAATAAGAAGCTTTATACAGATCGAGATATGAGAAAGGGTACAGAGGAGATGCTTCACCTCTAGTGAAGATGGTCTTAAGATAAATGGATGTCTCTTGGTGGCTCTCTGCAGGATGAATAGGATCCATTTAGTGTGCTATCTTAGCGGAGGAGGACTACATGCTTATTTGCCATTCACTAGATACTTGCAATGTATAGCTTGAAGGTTATGAATTATTGCAAAGTGTGTGTGTGTGAATACTTAGGATAAATCTTTCAATTCCCGTCCTGCTACAGTGCAATAGGCCTTACTTTCAGAGGATGAAAAAACCCCTGAAAGCTTTCATGTTCAAAATTCACAGCTTGGATCTTGAAAAACACATTCCAAATAAAAGTCCACTTGCAGCCATTAAGGTGACCTCAGAGAGCCTCTTTTTTTCTTGAGGCTTTCTTCTTCTGAGAAATAGGATACATGGGCAAAAGTAAGTCAAATGCCCAGCTGATATCCAGAATTCTGTAAATGCACAAACAAGGTTTGCGAATAATAAATTATTGATTTTGTGTATGATATACAATATATATACACACACACACATATATATATATATATATATACATACA
>MU551584.1:5581988-5607985 GCA_024362625.1 Silurus asotus
TATATATATATATATATGTGTGTATATATATAGGCTTCAAATTGCTAGAGAGCATAAAAATTGGACTCTGGAGCAATGATGAGTCCAGATTTATATGATGAGTCCAGAGTAATATGCAGATCAGGGTAAAAAGAGAGGTGGATGAACTGATGCACCCATCATGCCTAGTGCCTACCGTACAAGCCTGTACAAACATGGATTGGCCACCACAGAGTCCAGACCTTAACTCCATTGAGAATCTTTGGAATGTGCTGGAGAAGACTTTTCGCAGCGGTGCAACTCTGCCATCATCAATACAAGATCTTGGTGAAAAATGACTGCAACTCTGGATGGGAATACATGTTGTGACATTGCAGAGGCTTTTTGAAACAATGTCACTGAATGCGTGCCGTAAAGCTAAAGGCGGTCCAACGAGCATTAGAGTGTGTGACTTTTGGACGTGCAGGGTATATATATATATATTGTTGTTGCGTTCTTTAATAAAAGAGTCTGGAAGCACTACATTTTCTCCTGTCAATTTTAGTTTCCTTTGCAACCAATTTGACATTTTTATATGCACACATTTCAGCTTTATCAGTCTCCACTTCTCCTGTCTTTAACGGGCAATTGCATTTTAAAAGCTGGGATGGAAACATGGCAGATTGGTTAAACATGGCATGCAACCTTGCACAACACTTGATGGGTAATAGAATAGGACTCGCTGTTTGTGATCATAGAGCTGCGAAAAAAGGAAAGTGCATTGCACCATACTGTAGCTGAACCTGTAGGGAGAGACCTAGTACTGACATTTTGTCTATTTCTTGTTTACATGTTAATGCAAGGCAGCAGGACTGCTTTAATCCAGAAAACTCCCTGGCTTCAGTAGACGAAAAGAGTTGGGTTAAAATGTCGACTGCCAGGAGCTGATTTTATTTTATTCCATCAGAAAAAAAGAAAAACTACAGAAACATTGTTTTAGAAGAGCATGCATGATTAAAATAATTCCAGTCCTATATGCTCCTCAAAGCCAACAGTCTTAAGACAAATCATACAAACCCAAATTTATAAGCTAATAACATTACTGAACCTTGCCTAAAGATGGTCACCATGTCAAATCTTGGAATTATTCCTGTAAGAATAGCCATCAAAAAGGAAAAACTATATGGTGTCAACAAAGTGTGTAGATTTTTTTTATGTAGTGCTTTTAACTATTGACACTGATCAAAAGCAACTTATGTTACCTAGGCATTTAAAAAAAAACCCTTTGCATTAAAAAAAAATACAAATCAGTCTCAATGCAAAAAAAAAAAAAAGGATTAAAAGATTGTTTATGAATTTGTAATGCACCAGTTAGGATCAAAAGCAACTTATGTTACCTAGGCATTTGAAAAAAGCACTTTGCATTAAAAAAAAATACAAATCAGTCTCAATGCAAAAAAAAAAAAAAGGATTAAAAGATTGTTTATGAATTTGTAATGCACCAGTTAGCATAAATATGGTGAATGTCCAGGGTACTTAGTTCTCCTTGCATCCATGTTGGTTCTTCAACCTGCCATGATGAGTGGATTGGTGTCACAATTTGGTGTAAATAAATATGTGAAGGTGTGATTGCATTGTGTTCAGTGATGGAATCACATCCCTCCCAGGGTGTCTTCCTGTATCACACCCAGAGTTGCTGAGATAAACCCTGGAGTCACTGCGGGGCCGATCCAGTTAATGAATGGGCTCACTTTCATACACGGAGTTGAGTTTATAAACAGATGTCTCTAGGCAATAGACAAGATAGGCAAGGGCATGCTCTTTATTCCCAAGCTCTTGATTTACCAAATGATCTGCGTTCTACAATTTCACATATGAGTATGATTTTTGATACGTGAAAGAAAAAAATCATTGATACAAGCAGTTAAAAACGACTTTTGTTTTCGGTTGTCTGGGCTTACTTCCCACAGCAAGAGTTTGATAATCTGTGAGATTTACATTGATGAGAGGCTCCAGCTGAGGTGGTTTAGACATCTGATGTGAATGCCGACTGGGTACCACCTGCTGGAGTGTTTACACTGGGGTCCTCCAGGATTTGCTGGAGTAATTATATCTCACAGCTGGTGTCGGAGCACATGGGAAGAATCTGGAGGAAATTGCTGAGGACAGAGATGTTTGGGCTTCTCTGCGTTTTTTTTTTTAAGTTGATGAGATAAAAGTCTGACAAATTGGGACAATTCGTTTTTTCAGGATACAGTTCTATCACTTTTATTTTCTAACTGTTTACAGGGAATGAGCTCAAATAATTATCCTTGGTTCTCACACAAAAGATTTATCCTCGACTTTTGGCTTGCACATGGTTTAATGAATAATGCCATACAACAAATAGCATATTTGCCAACATTAGGCTTGCGCATGAATAAAACTCATTTGCATGCGTGATGGGTTCTTCAAACTCTTGAGCAACATCAACCCCGATAAAATTTGATTTCTCTGCATGCACTCAGATTGCTTTCAGTGGTGCCCCCTTACCCCATGGCAACATTAGCATAAAGACATGGCCCATTTCTCAGGCATTCTCCTATTAAACACTTCACATTACACAACATGACTCGTGTGTCAAGATGAATCACGTAAGTGCATTCTGTTATCCGCTTGCTTTTTCCAAAAGCTTGATTAAACACATGGCACTGACTTATGACTTGGCCACAAAACTTTCGTTTTATCTCAAATGAAAAAACTTTGAAAAGTCTTTAAAGCCACAAAAAATATATATATATCTCCAATCAGTTTCATTTATACTGCACTACTCCAGTCGCTGATTTACAGCAAGCTTTTATCAGTGCATACACAATGGTACATAATGCATCCTTTCTTAGAGTGCAAATGCACCTGACAACACAGATTATGGATACTGTTTGGCTATACAGAACCTGGTTAGCTACAAGCAATGCAGGACAAAGTGACGAGATTTGCTGCAGGTTGGAGGCTGTTGATTATTAGCTTTACCTTTTCTAGGCTGCATTCCTCACACTGTGAGAAAAATTCTTGAAATGGACTTTGACATGTAATTACATTTACTGCATCGATTTGCTAAAAAAAAATAAATAAATAAAATAAATAAATAAATAAAGTATTTGTACTGAAAATTCCTCAACCTTGAAAGGAGGTCTCTGGCTGGATCTGAGTAGGTGGGAATAAAAAAATATATGTTACAACATGTAAAAATGGTTGAATGTATGTGGTTTAACGTGTTTTTCCAAATTAAAAAAACTATTATTTTTTTTTTTTTAACCAGATCATCAAAATATGGAAATGCACAGTTTGTAAGAGACATACACAAAAATCTTTCCAGAAGCATATTTGCACAATTCAATGCTAATAAATAAAAAAAGGATGTATAATTTGTGCTGTAAAGTGCTGTTTTTTAAATTTAGCATATCAATTTAAAAAAGCAGGCATATGAACACATGTAGTCAGGCTCAAGATTGGGTTGTTCACAGTTGCAAGCCATACCGCAAGATCAATAAGCCACAATTGTGTAACATATTTAAAAACTTTTATCCTCCATTTTACATCACATACAGTACACAGTGTAGTTCTAGAGAAAAGCCTTGGATTTTATACAGCCAAGCCAAGCTTTGACCTTTGAGCTCTCCATTTAGACACCTACTTACCTACCAGCTGAGCCACCAGAACACACAGAAAACTGCTGCTATACCTAGCACCTAAGGTCAGATTCTAAAATGAGGTTGTAATGTGTCAGACTTTAGGATGAATTCTTTAAAATCAATGGTCTACCTGTCTGGGCTTTGTGAAAAAGCTACTCTGAGCTCACATCTTCAAATTTCATGCTTCCTTATCCTCTGTCTTAGAAAACGACTGCAAGACTTTAGCTGTGGTAAAAAATACGGAAATATATATTCCGTATTATATATAAAATATATATCTAAATCATAAAATGATTATAAGTTGATTATATATATATATATATATATACACACACACACACACACACACACACACACAATTTATAAACAACTGAACAATCCTGAAATAATGTCATCTTCACTGCTCAACAGTTGGGGGAGTTTTTGTCCTGTCTATACCATGTTACCAGTACACCTTTTCCACAAAATAACTAAGGCATTAAAAAAAAACATTATTTTAAGAAAACACACTGATCGAAATTAGAGAACAACAATGACTGTAGCATGGAAAAAGATTCCAACAAAATTTTCTGAAGGTTACAACAGTCAACAATTAGTAGGAAGTGTACAGGCTTCTGCTCTGAATGACTTAAGGAAAACACACTGATCGAAATTAGAGAACAACAATGACTGTAGCATGGAAAAAGATTCCAACAAAATTTTCTGAAGGTTACAACAGTCAACAATTAGTAGGAAGTGTACAGGCCTCTGCTCTGAATGACTTCAGCCAGTATATACCAACACAAAGCCTCCTCATATTACTTATACTTAAGACTTATTCACCTGCCCACCTGCTGCCACATGTTTTTGAGGGCTTTTATCTCCTACATCACTAGCACTATGAAGCATGTTCAGTAATGTGAACTAAGAATTAAGATTTCAATATCATAATCCAGCAACTACAACCTGCCCTC
Organism: Silurus asotus; assembly: GCA_024362625.1. Taxonomy (NCBI): domain Eukaryota; kingdom Metazoa; phylum Chordata; class Actinopteri; order Siluriformes; family Siluridae; genus Silurus; species Silurus asotus. The sequence goes on from MU551584.1 coordinate 5,586,571, forward strand.
TGAGTCACTGACATTGCCTGCATTTTTTTTCAAAGCTTTATTTTATAATTTACATTGTCTACACTAAGTGATATACTTGTGAAGAAAGACAACAGTCTAAGCCAAGCATTGAACCATGTTTACAGAGTAAGAAATAAAAAATATATACATATGTAGAAATATATATATACAGTGCCCTCCACAATTATTGGCACCCCTGTTTAAGATGCAAAAAAAGAGAAAAATCCAACCTTTTATTTAAGTACATTACTTTGGTGGTAAAAAAATCACACATTTAAAAAAAAAAAAAAAATTTGGAAGAGAAACAGGCCCACAGCATCACAGATCCTCCACCATACTTCACGGTGGGCATGAGGTGCTTTTCGGCATACTCATACACACACACACACACACACACACGCACACACACACACACACGCACACACACCAGTGAGCCAAAATCCTTTAGCAAGTGCAACTGCACCAGCCTTTCTTGTCTTCACTGTGGTTTTATGTTACTGGTTTGATCCTTGGAAAACATTCCTAGCTGCTGTGTAGTTAAGAAGCAACAACAGAAAATTATAAAAATAAATGTACCAGTCCTTAAGCAGCAGGATGGTGCAGTGGGCAGCATTGTTGTTTCACAGCTCCTACAGCTCCAGTTTAATCCTGCGTTCAGGTTCCCATCTGGCCTTCGTTTTCTACCCGGCATTACTGAGATTAACTTGAATCTACTTAGACTCTGACCAAGATTAAGCTCTCCACTACAGGAAAATCCTCAGAGTGGATTAAATTTTGCATTTTTCTTATGATGGGTTAGATGTTTTGAATGACTTTTATTAATATTAAGAAACACGGGGGAAAAAAATGAGATTGCTGAGGAAATGATTGTTAATAGGCCAGCAGTTGTTTCATAGATGCGGTTCAAAAATATTAAATATAACTATAAACTAATGAAAATTCAGTGGGTCATTTTCTTTAATCAAAATAAAAATTTGGAATCTGAAACAAAAATTCTGTAATCTAAAAAAAACACAAATGCAGAGTATTACCTCTGCTTCACTGCACCATGCTAGTGTTGATTGCTTTCCTTTAACAGGACACTATGAAATCTTTTATTCTTCACTAAGTAAGTAATCTGAGTTAAACATTGGCCAGAACAATAGAAGGTAACTTTCATACAGTTGAAGAAGTCGGAAGAAAGATGTGAGCAGTAACTCTATCCCTCACGCAACTTTTGCTACTTCAAAAGAGTTTTTTTGGCTGCACTGGTTTAACACAGAAATCACATCTGAAGAAAGTTCCTAACACATCTGAGACTATGGATCAATTGTATGCTATAACAAGCCTACTAATATTAAAAACATCACCAAAGCTAATGGACTAGTTTGAAGTTTTGAGTGAATTATATTTTAAAAAGTTCAATATTTGTACAAAGAGACAAAGGATCAATGGTATCCTCCGGTGAGCCTAACACTGAGCATCCATTATTAAACTCTACTCGAATACTGAACGTTTATTTCATCCTGTCCCATGGCAGAAATGAAATAATTTTTTTTGCTAGCATCTCAATCAAATCAATCCATCACTTCACTCACATGTGACGTGACAAGGCGAGAAACAAATGCTGCATGTCTGCGTGGTGCTATGAAGGGAATTTATTTTGCTGATAGATGATCTCCATTCTTGACCTCTAAAAGTGCTCTCCATAATGCACACTGATATGAGTCATTTAGCATCTCACAGGCCTGTCACCTCTAGCGCTAGTCTGATAAATTACTCCTAACTTTGGGAGGAGGTATTGTTTTAAAGAAAACACAGCAGATTTGACCTTCAATAGCTCTTACCTTTATGTTTACTTCTGAGGCTTAAGGTTTTGAATTGAATTCTGTTGGATTCCAGACAGCTTTGCTGAAGTGACTTCTTAAGCAAATCAAGAGATTCTAGGTTTAGTTAAAAAAATTTGAGCTATGCATATTCTAATTAGAAGCAGGTTCTCATGTTTCTATATCATACATTGGCTGTAGAGAGCTTTATCAATGCCATAAGTGTCCCAGCCGCCATGGACCAAAGACCACTAGAGGGAACCTTCTGGACCACCATGGACAATTCCCCTCACAATCACCAGAGAATACTCCTTAACATGACAACAGACATTATAAAGCTTCTTCACTTGACTTGATATGTCTTCTCAAGACCACTAGAGGGCATCCACTGTCACAGAGGACACACCTTGTCAAAACCAACAAGAACAATTAACCCCCAGACCACTGGAGGCACCCCAGCCACAATAGAAAATTCTCTTTCACACCAACAGAGGGCACACCTTGTCACAGCCACCACTGAGGAGTTTCCTCCAGACCACATACTGACTCAACTTTTACATTTCATATTTTTCCCATCTAGTTTATTTACTTTTCTGATATTGTAGGCTAGTTTGGCATTTCAAGCAATACTCACCCTACATAATTCAACTATTGGAGCATTGAGCTTATGCCACCAAAGGTGTTTCTACAATATGATCAATCCTGGTCACTGCCACTATTGACATTTCCCCTACAGAATACGTGAGGGCAGACCAGATCACGCCAAAATCGACAAGACCTTTCAAGACCATCAGAGGCTCCAATGGACAATTCCCATCCAGACTCTTATAGGGTACTGCTCATCACAGCCATCATGGAAAAGTGGCCACATCCTGACCTTTTCTTTTGTTGTATGCTCTATTTCCTTTCTTGAATGTTTTGGCATTTCTTTAATATTCATGCTATTTAACAATTCTTTGTTGACACTGTTGTTGACAGCAATTCTGGCTGTGTTTAATGTGGTGAGTCTCACATACGGTAATGGGAAGCAGAATAATACACAAACTCAGAGTATGTGTCCAGCATTAACCAGTATAAACTCCAGCTTCTTAACAACACTAATGCATGAAAAGTCTTTGTAATGAGAAATCAAAACAACTGGGTATAGAGAGACTAACTAATTAAGGGCTAAATGCAGAAGAGGTGTTCATGTTCAGGAAATAAACCAGTGTCAGGACAAGGAAAATACAGGACTAAAAGCAAAACAAAGGCACATGGTGAAAATGCACACATTGAATAAAGAAAAAAAAAACACAATAGACACAATAGACACTCACTCAGTGCACTCGAAAAACATGCTAACATACTGAGAAAAAGATTTTCAACTGTTTTCACTTTGCTATTATAATTTGATGGCTACAATAGAAGATTACAATACAGTATCAGGCTCCTTCCAAAACCTGATATTTTTGGGTGCAAATCAAACTCTGATCATTCAGATAAATGCTGCTCATCCTGCCAAACTCATACAGATTACCCATTTGTACCAGGCATCCTTCTTCTGACAAGGAACAATTAAGAAATTAAAAAGATTGAAGCACTTAAGATTGATGTCAGTTTCACACCTCAGTGCTTCCAACCTCTAATATTTGTTTTTGCACAAAATGGACTATCAGGCAAAACTACACACAGTTTTATAGCATAAAGGTTATGCGTGTAAAAAGAAAAATGAAAAGGGTTATTTTATTATGTTCTTGATCTTCTCAAAGCTTAGTTATGTTATTATTGGGTTATGGAGTTATGCCAAAGAGAAATTCTGTAATATTCTTTTCACACCCCCATATCCTTCACCAAGACATATCTGGCATGCAAGAATTAATAAAAGCCAGAGCGCAGAATGTGCAGAGCTTTTTCAACAAGCGAATTCTGATCATTATTTATTTCATCAGATGTAAAAGTAATAAACAGTAAATGTGTTTTAGAACAAAAACAACTTCTGTACTACAAGTATATTTAGATTTTTACTCTGGCAGGCAGGTGAGTTAAAGTCAGTAAGTAAAATTGTAATATAATAATAATAATAATAAAAAACCAATAAATGCATAAATGATGTGTGCTTCAATATTATTACTATAGCTATCAAAGTATTCTTTGCGCTATTTAGGACAATAAAACTACATGCAATGTTTTGTTCTCTTTAGCAGTAAGCAGTTCTCATATCTAACCCCCAGTAACCTTAAAATTACCCAATTCTTTCCCCCTAATTTCTACAATTTCTACAAATCAGTCAGAAAAAAAATACATATAATAAAAGTCTAAAAATCTGTTTGGAATGATCTGGATGTGCAATGTGGCTGCAATATCTCTTAAAGATGCGAAAGCAGCAGAATTTGACAGAATTTGTTATGGCCTGGTTGTCAACCAGATAATCACTAAAATGTGTGAAACTGTTGCCCCTGTGCACAAAGCCGGCTCCATGACAATATGATTTAAATGGTTTTGAGAGGAAGGTCTTAAGTGACCCACTATAAAACTCTGACCTAAAATCTACTGAACACCTTTGGGATGAATTGTAATGCTGCCTGCACCCCAGGCCTCTTCACTCTATATCAGTACTTGGCTTCACTAAAGCTGTTGTGGTTGAATGAGCACAAAACTCCACAACTACACTCCAAAATCTATTAGAACAACTTCCCAGAAGAGTGGAGTGTATTATAGCATCAAATAGGGACTAAATGGGATTTTCAAAAAGCACATAAAACCTTAGAGGTTTGATGTCTACAAACTATTGTCCTTAAAATGTATCAGAAAGTAAATCATGTCTGAGGGGACTGTTGCAGTTTCCGAACATTTATCAAGACTTTTCGAACGTTTTTAAATATCATTTATGTTGATATTTTGGTTAATATTTAGAATCTCTGTAGTTTAGTTTTTCCTGAAACCCTAAGTAAAGCAACCCCTTGCTGCTATTTTACTTACAGATGTGATTTGGATGTATCCATGTATCTTAAGATACTGGTGGCTGCAGTGTGATAATCACAACACATTTTTGCCACATGATCTCATTACGTCCATGTGTCTCAGCTTCCCTTTTTTCTGTTGGACTGGTGAGGCTCTGGAGTCAGATTTTTATTCCGAGATGGACATGTTCGGTGTCGAGTCTGAGCAGTGGGTGTTTGTGTTTTTCTCGTGGCCTCCTACATTGTGGTGGATTGTTTACATGGATAAAGCCGGGGGCGCTGCCAAGCACAGTTCACTGCAACTTATGACACTGCATGTCATCCCGCTGCACTCCGAGTGTGTGATTGTGTGGGTGTATGTGAAAGACTCAAACTCACACACCGACTCTGACATTTCTATTATTTGCTGTGATAAGTGTCTTGGCATAAAATTTCAAATTAGATCCCCTGACTACTACAGAGCACTGTAAACTGAAGACCCCTTCCATGTTCAATAAACATCAAGCAACACAAAAAACTCTGGTCTGTCACTGTGTCATTACTGTTAGATAAAACTTTTAGACTTTGATATTATATACTGTATAGACAAAAATTTGTCTCCACCTGACCCTAAGATTTGTATGTGTTTTTTTTAATGTCTAATTGAATATTTAAACCCAATTTTCTGTTATAATAACATCCACTCTTCTGGGAAGGTGTTCCACTAGATTTTGAAGTGTGCTTTTGTACTTTTGTACTTTTCAAGTGAAAGTTTAAAGGGAGCACTTTTACTTTAACTGGAGTAATATTTTACCTACTGTATACCTACTTGAGTTTTATACAGTAGGTAAAATATTACTCCAGTTAAAGTAAAAGTGCTCCCTTTAAACTTTCACTTGAGTAAAAGTACAAAAGTATTTGCCATCAAATATACTTAAAAATCCAAAGTGCTATGATTTATTATGGCTATATATTCCTTTCATCATTTCTGGAACGAATCAAAGCAAAGTTTGCTGCTTTATGTTACAATGTTACTCTTAGCACACCAATCTATCAGTTGAATGATAATAATGAGTCAAACACTGTTCTTTGTTAAAATGATCATGAGCTCTAAACCAGCTTTTCAACCACTAAAAAAAGAAATTGTGCAAATAAAGCCACAGATGCTGTGGCAAGTTAGATTAAGGCATTTCATCCATCATTTTCTTTCTCTTAAAATGTTCTGTTTGCTGCTGAAATGACACTAAACTGTATATTCGTGCTAAATAGATACCACCAAGCAGCAATCACAACAAGTTCAAAACATAATGTGTGCTCTACCCTGATTGGTGGCTTGCTGTACACTTGACCAGTTAGGTTTTTATTTCCTCATAAATAAAAAATTAACTACTGATTTTGCAAAATGTATTAGAGTAAAAAGTACAATATTTGACTTTGAATTGTTGTCAAGTTAAAGTCTCCCCAGATGGAAATACTTCAGTAAAGTACAGATACTTAAGAAAAACTAATTAAGTACAGTAACAAATTACATTTACTTCTAACTGTCCACTGCTGGTGCAAAGGGGTACTGTCATGCTGGAACAGGTTTTAACATTTATTTAATGCTACCACATCCAAAGACATCCTTTTCAATTGTAAAGTTCGTTCATGGGGTGTCCCAATATTTTTGTGCATATAAAAATTTCGTTTTTCTAACCAAAGCATAAAATATTTTTCAAATTTCTGTAGATTTGTATTTGTATATTCTCTCATAAACAAAATTAAAATGATAACCATTGGCTATTTTTTGTTCAACTGATCCAAAGGGATAAAAAAATGCTCTCCTGTATGCATAATTAAACCTGTTAGCTCATTTTTGATGAACAAATTCCATTTTGCTAGCAAAAGAGAAAACAAGTTGAGCTGTGAAACAACAGGAATTGACGGGGTAACAGCATTAGCAGAAGGAAAAAAGTCCTACAAGACATGTGAATGTGAATTCTTGATGTTTGAAACCCAAATTAAAACTGATCTGTGATTTGTAACAGCCAGGACTCACATGAGATTTGTGCTTCTGACCAAGTACGATGCTTTTTATTGGATTTCTTGTAAAAGAAGTATTCAGAAAAAGCTGTAATGTCACTTACTCGCCTCACCGAAAAACGCACAAGACGGAGTGTGTTATGCTTTACATACAGCCTCTGAGACTTTTCTGCCACCAAGACACTGTTAGAAGTGCGGAAAAAATGCAATAAGGAATGGAAAGGAATGAGAGCTAAGACACTAATGATGTCCAACTTCATGATCTCCAGCCTGCTGAGTGTTTTTATTGTTTTCAAACCTTTTTTTTTCGACAGGGAAGGGATGTCTACCCTGCTGTCTTGAAGACAGTTAATAAAGCTATTTGTACATTTTTCCCCCAGTTCTTCTCAAGAACGATAAAAAAACTGTTTCTCATTGAGGATGAAATCATTTCTAAAAAGCCAGCAAGGAATCATTTTGAGTTCAGATTATAAAACAATAAACCAGGATGCAAGCCTCACTGATTATCATTCCTAATTCTGAGTAATTTCCTCAGCTCCTGCACACTTGGCTCCATTCTCTTTAGTAAATTGTAGTGTTCAATCCAAAATAACAAAACCCCAGAGCTAATATCATAAATATTCATGACTTAGGTATTGTACTGCTCTTGTGTTTTTTTTTCTCTCTCATATTGGTTTCTGTAATAGTCAAAATCACATGCTTTCCCATTAGTCCTTGGGACACAGCCACCGGCACATGACGGAGTGCATTATCTCCACTATGCAGCCCAATCCTGTTCTCAAAATGAGACACATCTTTCCTCGCCAATCGTTTCCTCTATTGACACATCCTCAGTCTTTTAGATTTTTTTACACAAACCTATACGGTTTTACATCCTTGCTATCAGCAGTTAGATATCATTTTCCCCTATTCGGACAGCTGCCATTGTTCTTGCAACATAATATATATTTTTTATCTTGTAATTTGTCACTCAGCTCTTAAAAGCCTTTCATGAATCAGAGGTCAAGATTCTGTTGAGAACCAAATTCTCAAATACTGAGCAAGAGGGTTTGGATTCTGCCTCACCAATTTTTGTGGTAAATAAAAATTAGTACAAATCAGGTATATAAAAGCTTTGTTGTTCTAGCAAAGTTTTGATGACCATATTTATTATTTTCTCATTGTTTTACTGGGGATACAAACAGAACATACAGGTAATATGTACACAAAATGAAACAAATACACAATTTTCAGTACAAAATGGTTTTTATGGTCAGTGTTTAGTGTGATCTCCCTTTGAAAAAGCACATATTGGATAGACTGTCCAGAGGTTTTCTAAAATAATCTTCTGGTATATTAAACCAAGCTTCTTTCAGCACTTCCCATAGATCTTCTTTAGATTTAGCTTGTGCTTTATTTCTGGCTCTTTGATCCCATACTGCCTTGATAATATTCAGGTCTGGATTTTCCTCTCCAAATATTATTTCACTGCATTAGCAGTGAGCTTATTATTTGTGGAAAATTACACCAGTCTCAGCAGACACTTTCCAGAAGAAATGTCATGATGAATTAAAAACGATATAAAAATTTCAGCATTTATGACCAGTTTGGACAATACCACCAACACCACTGGCAGAAATGCAAAAAATAAAATAAACAGGATAGACCCTCCATCATGTTTCACCAAACGCCACAAGCACTCTTTAATGATTGGCCCCCAAAATTTCAAACACTACATATTATTCTTTTCCACTGATCTTCATCCCTATCTTTGTGAGCTTTAGCATACCTTATTCTTTCCACTCTGTTCCCCTTTCAAAAAAGTGTTCTCTTGGCTGCTACCTTTCCACAAAAAACATTTATGATCAAGCTTCTCCAGACTGAAGAAGATCATGATGATGCTGCCAGATGCTGAGTCATGTCCTTGCTGGATCTTTTCCAGTTCCAAATAAGAACCTCAAACTTCTCATCAGATTTTAAAAGTTTTTTGGGCTTTTCAGTCTTTTTTTTGTACCTAAATTCTCATGGTACTTAAAACAGCTTAACCATAACATTTTGAGTATCCAGTTTGTTTGCTGATTTCCGTTTGAGAGTGGTATTGCTGATACAAAAATATGATTTAATGTCGGTCTCTGATCTCTGAATTCTCTGATCTTCGCCATTTTAAAAGAAATGATGTAATAGAAAGTTGGTCTTATTAGCAAGTTCCAATGAATGACTGACATCCAATGATACCAGTGAAAAATTCATATGACGACTATGTAATGCTCAAGCATGTTGCGGCAGCGAGGGCATGGTCAAGCACTGGTTTAGTGAATGGAGGGCAGACCTTTAGGTAACTAGCGGTGAGGATCACACCCTTGTTCTTGCTTGTACTAATGTGTTTTCTTTGTTGCAGAGAGGATAAAAAGCAAAGAGAGATAGAGACTTCAAGAAAGGGAGATGGACAAAGAGCTATGTGTGGATGTGCACGTGTGTGCATTTAAAACAGACACTGAAAGTGAAACTGTGGCAAATAAAGTTTTGAACCTGTAGCTTGCTCTGAGCCGAAAAACCTTCCGCACATGTATTGCACAATCCTGGTGTAATACTGTAGACCTTTTTCACAGCAGTCATTTGACATGAAATAATACAGGTGTTAGCAATGACATCACTATGGGTTCTACTCCATTAAAGTATATAAGAACCAGATTCCTGCGTTTGTGTAATCTGAAGTCACACTTAGCCTACAAGGGGTGCTTTTTCTTTTTTTTTTATATTGTATAAATATTTCCTGTATTTTCTGCTTGTATTCTACTAAAGAGACTTTAAAATAATTACATATGTTCACTATTCCTGTGGGGAAACACCAAATGTAATCATGGCCTAAGACCAGTGCTGTATAATCACAAGACAGGCAAACAAATAAAAACATACATTATATATATATTATGTATATCTAAAATGTAATAATATAAAAAAAAAACATTTATTATTTTTTTATTAAACTTTATTTTTTACATAGAAACTAAAATGCCATAATTAGAAAATCTGACAGAAATTAGCGCAGGGGTTTGTCAGAGTTGAAATTATACTATTTAGTATTAAAGTTTTGTTATATATTCATTTTTCATTTTAAAATATAAAAACCACCACCACCACCACATCTCTAATTTTATAGATAATAAATATGCATGTTTTTAAAGACATACTGAATGTTGTATAAAACAATGAACTATGATCTATTTTCTTCAAAGTCATCTCGCATAAAAGCATCTTAAAGCCGAGAGTGGTGGACAATAAAGAATTTATTTTTACAGATTTACAAAGTATAGTATACAATTTCAGAAAACCATGTGGGTTTTTTTCTTCTTTGAAGAATAAACACAATGTTAAATAAGAAACTGTGGTAAGACAATAAGTTTAATCCCATGGTTCTGGTAAGAGTTTGTGTGGTGTAAGAGTTTTCTCACTGTGTGTGTAACTATAGAAAACACTCAGTTTATAGAAGGCTGACATGCAGGAGAATAGAACACTAAACTGCATCAAGAATTTTTACAGATCATTATTTTTAGACATACTAAATCTGTTCAAAAGCAAGAATGTTTAATATTTTTACACATGTTGAAATGTATAAGGGAGGACATTCACTTTTACCACAGCCATATTGAAGCAGGGGATTAGTACTTTTACGCAAGTGCAGGAATAGTGCATTTGGCGTCCAACACTGGCAAATGCCTGTGTTATTCACAAAATAGCAAACTTGTTAACATGAGTTCAGTACAAGTTGTGTGTGTTTATATAGCACGTTTGCGTGACGTGATGTAAACACAATCCTGACACCACTGGCCTTGAAGCTGAGAGCGAGAGCATTTTCATTGCAATCACATAAGCATCATGGAATACTTAAAAATCACAGATAATGTTATAATAAAAGACCTCTTATACGTTTTCCATCTCGGGTTACCTCCAGGCGAGCGAAATGAGACCTAATTATCATTATTGATCTTTGCACCTTGTTAAAAGTCCAATAGATTCCAGAGGTATCAGTTCATTATTCTGGCTCATGAGAACTGAAGCTCCAGCCAAGCAATCACGAAGCCTTAGAGGGAAGCGAAGATGTCGGTGATTCCAGGTCCATTAAAATGATTAATTATAGAGGATTTTATTCTTTAACCATTTATTTATTTATGCGTTCATTTTTCACTGGTCCGTTTGGCAGAAGAGAGAAATCATCAGGTTCCTCCTGGGCATAGCCATTAGCTGACATTTAATCCTGCACAGACTTCTGAGAAGTTGTATGCAAAGCTGTGAGCCAAGTTTTCACTGAGCTAATGAAGTTAATGTCACGATCCAGTGCAGTCTGTCACACCGTTCCCCTTTGAGTACAGCCAGACACTTTCTGCTCTATTTGTCTTTGTCTTAGCAAACGTTTATTGCTCAGGTTTGGGATCTTTGCAGGTAAAGTCCTGCTTTTGTCTTGTGCAAACACCAATCCCGGGAGTTACTGGTTAGTCATTGTTGACAGCTATGAGACCAGCTGTTAAAGATCATCTTAAAGATGTGCAGTAGAGTTGAGGTCAGAGCTCTATAGCAGGACACTCAAACAATTTTGGGTTTCCTAGTTCAAGTGAAGGGAAAATTTATTGTTACCACATCCAAAGACCTCCTCCACAAGTTTGTGCATCCAACTTTGTGGTAAACATTCGGGGAAGGACCACATATGGGTGGAAAAGTCAGGTGTCCCAATACATTTACATTTACTTTTGCGGCATTTAGCAGACGCCCTTATCCAGAGCGACGTACAAAAGTGCTTTGAGTCTTTAGTAATGAATAAATCTACACTGGTACGCAAGATTACAAACTAAATATAAATATAACCCTAGAATTCTACGAACTTGGAAAATGCTAATTTAAGTGTTTCAGGAATAGGCAGGTCTTCAGTCATCGCTTGAAGATAGTCAGGGACTCTGCTGTACGGACATCTAGGGGAAGTTCATTCCACCAACTCGGTGCCAGAACAGAGAAGAGCCTTTTGTCTTTTGTCCATTTAGTGTATCTGAACTCTAGTTGAAGCTAGAAATCGCTGACCCAGGTTAACTAAAATCATATATTAAAAAAAGTTTTATTTATAAATATAAACTAGTTCACATTCTGAACTCTAGCAGATGAAGTCCTGGAAGGATATAACAGAAGTCTGAAATAACTAAATAGCTACAACCTTTATTTGTCTTTCATTTTTTATGTGAAATATGTTCTAACATTTAATATACAGAACACATATCTTTATACAGCCCAGTCTTAAAAGGTAGAACATTTTGTATTTTTAAAAATAAAAAAGTTCAATTGTTTAATAAAAAGAATGACTTATTTCTATTCCTATTTATAAACATGTTCATGCCTACTATGAGCATGTTCAGGTTCAACATCATTATCTATTATTAAGTACTAGGCTCCCATGTGTGCTAATATAATCAGAGATATTTTCTGCATTTTTATTGCAATGACTTCCTCCTTTTAAAAGATAGACTTAAAATCAATATAATTATTAATAACATAGATACTGCTCTTAAATAGTTACCCACAACTTAAGTTTTATTTCTCCAGACAAGTGAATTAGGAAAACAAACTTTTTTTCCATCAGATTTGACAATTATTATATCCATATATATCCATAAACAATCACTAAGCATATTATCTAGGAAACATAAAAGACTGCCACTGGTCAAACCCCCAGAGTGATGGTTGTATCTGTCCAGTGCTATTAACATTTGAACCTTGAACCCGTGAGTAGGTGAAATTGCTAAATAAAACATGAGTTGGTCCAGGTACATAGCCTTGCACTGAGAGGTCTCCTGAGACTAATTAAAGCCAAGGTAATATTACCTTGTGCTTTGACCTGTATTTCTGCTGTGAGATGACTAATTTAGCAAAAATGTGAGGATATGTATGCAGGTGCTAATTAGTGAAATCAAAATTCCAATGCATCTACAAAAAACAAAATCTGTAGTTAAGTCACAAGTGGGTGGTGCACAATGGGAGGCATTAAAGACACACAGCTGACAATCATTCGCCAAAAAAAGAGGAAACATATTTGTTGTCAGCCAGCTGTTCGTGATCTCACCCTCCCGTCTGTGAATTCTACTTCCTGCAGTGACAATGCCATTGCTACTGGAAGCGCTAAAGTCTTCCTGCTGCTGTAAATAGCAATTAAACCAGAGGCAATTAATTCAGTGCACTGGCCCACTTAAAAGAGATCTATTGACTGGCTGTGCTAAATCGTCAATTTGGACCCATTATGCGGAGGCATATTTGCAAACATGGCCATAATGCTGATTGCTAAGATAATTAAAGCATGGCCAAGCAATAGGAATAGGGGCCTAGGAATAATTGTATAATAATGGTAATGATTTTTTTTTGTATAGAAATGTCTTCTTTATTTGTAAAAAAAAGAGGTATTAAAAATCTGCACGTGCTCGTTTTCTACTAAATGCACGGCATTATATCAAATTCTATTCTGGTAGAAATGTTTCACCATTTTTCCTTCATTCTTGAGCAAGTATAGTCACCTCAACCTAGAATTCATGCATAAGCATTGCAATAAAAAGAAAGAAGAATTTTTTTCTTTGCAGTTTCACCTCGTGACTTTCTGCATTTCAATCACTTGGCAGAATTCAAAGTTTCTCACTCATTTTCAAAGGCGCAAACTTTGTCAAGGTGCAGGGGGTGGATTGATTGGTTCTGTTGAGGTAATTCAGCTTGTATTTTCTTTAAATAAAAAAAAAAAAGACAACATTAAAAAAATTAATTCAGATGAATTCTGAATAAAGTCCTCAGAATGTTTTGAGTTTGATTAAATGTGGATGGTTGGTAGGTAGTGCAGATTTTCATGCTTCCCTAAGCCATAATTTTATGTTAATACATAAAAAGAAAATGCATAAATTAAATGCTTTTCAAAGTCTTATCAGAAGTATAGTCAAAAATTCGCTTCACTTTAAAATGAATTTAACATCATCTGGACTGCTTTTCTTCACTAGCGCTACTCCCTTTGGACTTCTCCACCTTTCTTTCTCCTATAATTTTTCTTCAGGTCTCTTGAGTCATCAGTCAGTTGCTTGTTGCCTTTGAATTAGACTCGAACTCCTGAATGTGCTCTTTAATGAGCCGAGTGATCCGTCCATAATTCAACAAGCTGAAATGGAAACCAGGGTGATCAGAGGGGTTTAAATAGGCGACCACAATCAGTGCTATTCAGGACACTGAATACATTTTTTCCACCCGCACATCCACCTTCTCAACCTCTTTCTTTGATCTGTGTCTTTGTAAAGCTGTTCTGACATTTACAGAACGTAGTCGATAATGATCTTTTAAGTTCCTCCTCATGATTATTGGTGACAAGCCCAACCTAATGCACCATGCCAACAATGCCTAGATTACGTCTGGGTCAAGCTCACAGTCTGAGATCATTTTTAATGATCTCAGTGCTGAAACACACATATATAATAGTGTCAATTAAGCAATAATGCACAGTAATGGGATAATAATAAGCACAAATAAACTATATAGACACAAATATTGGGACACAACCTTTCTGGCCATATATGCACAGAGTAGGAGGCACCCAATGACAATGCCCCTGTGTACCAAGCGAAATCCATGAAGATGTGGTTTACATGGGTGGGAGTGGACGTTCTTGAGTAGCCTTTGAGATGAATTGGAACCCTGACTGCACCCCAGGTCTATTCACCCTACATCGGTACATGACTTTACTAACGCTCTCATGGTTAAATGAACACAAATCTTTACAAGAACAAAATCTAGTGGAACATCTTCCCTGAAGAGTAAAACTTATTATGGAATGTTCTGAAAGTATAAACAAACAGATCTTATTGTCAGATGACCACAAACTTTTGTCCAGATAGTGTATTAAAGGATAAACTTTCACATGACTTCTTATTTCTCTTCTGGACTGGTATGATCATCCATCCAATGGTGGAAAACAAGAAACATTTGTAACTTCTTTAACTTAAAAAATCTTACCCCAGTGTTATACCAAAGAAATAAACAACCTGTGAAGTGCTACATAAGCTTGATTCCTTATCTACATGACAGAGAAGCAGGTGCTACTCCACTTTGTAGCTACCAGCAGTTGAAGTAATAAAGAAAAAATAAGTGTCTAAACTAATTTCACAGTTTACAAAACATCTGGGCTGTGACATTCAATTGAGCTATAATTATTTTGATATTTAACTCGAACCATTATTTTGCGTGTGTTAAACTTGGCTCTCATTTGCGCACATGCAGGTTTGAGATTAAAAACTATGCTAAGCGGATATCTTGCTCGGCCGTAAGTGAGAAGCAGGTGCTGTGATGAATAAATTATGCTGATGTGTGGCAAGGTGTCAACCCCAGACAGGTGACTCGAGGGAAACCACAAAATTCCCTGTATGCCACCATGGCATCAATATTCATGCCAGGCAGCTGCTGGAGTCGTTGGTATTCTGAGCTGGACAAAAACAAAAAAAAAGCCAAATGCCAAAGGTTAAAAACATAGATTTCTATACAGATGTTTATATATTGTCCAATTTGCTCGTTTTGCTCATTTTGACTTTTTATTGAAAACCAATGAAGGTGGTGCTGGGTTGTGAACTCGTAACCTTCTGATCAGTGGACAAAAACATTAACCAATAAGCCGTTTTCTACTGATTTATCATCTTTATATTTATTTATTTATTTATGCAGATAAGTGCTAAACTAAAGAATGATCAGGTAGAACCAAGGAATTAAACAATCAAGAAAAAAAGTTATAGACAAAAGTATTGGGGCACCTGACTTTTCCCAGCCATTTGTGGCACTTTCCCCAAACTGTTATCACAAAGTTGAAGGCACACAATTGTTTTGGTTCACCTCCAGGAACGAGATGTTGCTTCAACAACGCTTTGGGAAACACCTCTGCATGACCACGCCTACTGGTTCCCAGAACCTTGCTGACGCAGCATCTCGTTCCTTTGGGGAACCAGGGTTACATACAGAATAGAGAGACTATGTTTTTGGAAACTGTAGCATGTAATTTACTCTTTACATGGACTAGGAGATCAAAACATGTGCAGTTGGCATTAGCTGGAGTGGAAGTTAGCTGGAGTGGAAGATCTTGACTGCCTACTAATAGAGCTCTAACCTCAACCCTTTTGAACACCTTTGAGATGCTTTGGAATGCTTACTGCACCCAGTCCTCCTCATCCCACATTAGTGCCTGGTTCCACATTTACATTTATGGCATTTAGCAGACTCCCCTTATCCAAGGTGACTTACAAAGTGCTTTGAAGTTTCAGTCAATATACACACTATAGTTTTATACTGGTTCATTAGTACACAGTACTTTGCTTGGAGAAAAATGTTATAATAAAAAAATATATTTGAATGCAAGAGATCTTCAGACGTTGTTCAGTCATCAATTCGGAGTTTGTTTCAAATCCTTGCTGCCAAAGCAAAGAAGAGTCTGGGAGCATGTGTTCCTTGTTCCCTGAGAGATGGTGTAGTTAGGGGTGACAAGTACTGAAAGGAAGAGGGGATGAGGGTTCGTTTTTTACTTTGTAGGCAATCTGTGTTTTAAATCTGATGCAGGCAGCAACAGGAAGTCAGTGCAGGGAGAGTAGTAGTGGGGTGATCTGGGAGAACTAAAGGAGGTTGAAAACAAGTTGTGTGCCTGCATTCTGGATCAATTGCAAGGGTCAAATGTCTTTCCCTTTACTAATGCTCTTGAAAGCTAGAGCAGCATCTTCCCAGAACAGGAAAAGTTATTATACTAATAAATGTGGACTAAACATAGAATAGGATAATTTATAGTCATATAGTTGAAAAAAAAAACAAAAAAAACAAAAACAATCTTATGGTCTGGTGGCCATGAACCTTTGCCATCATTATATAATTTTCATTGTAATCATTTTTATACATGATTCAAATTATAAAACAAACTCACACCAATAATCTATAAAGGTTATATTCAAGCTAATTACATTCACCAGAAAGCTGCACTATTGAGCTACCAGCAGAAGCCATTTAGTTGTATATTTGCACATACTGTATGCTATAGCATGGTCTGTAGGATACATCCAATAATCTCTTCAACAGGCATTTATTAGGCTTTGCTCGTAACTAGGCTTTGTGGTCTTATGCTCAAACAAGGTAAAGAAAAGAGGGTAC
This sequence comes from Silurus asotus, assembly GCA_024362625.1. Lineage (NCBI taxonomy): Eukaryota > Metazoa > Chordata > Actinopteri > Siluriformes > Siluridae > Silurus > Silurus asotus. Next base: position 5,603,477 of record MU551584.1, read on the forward strand.
ATCGGTACTGCACAAGCCAATAAATAATTAAATTACAGATTCTAAATCTGGTGTTTGCAGAACATTGAAATAAATAATGTTTTCATGAAACTGATCAACAGAAAACTGTAATCGAAACCATTTGGGAGTTGAGTGCTATGAATAGCTCAGAATGCACAATGTGCATGGTAATGTAATGTATGCTTTGTAGATATTCATTAATTATGTAATCTGACAGATGGTGGCATTCGTTCGTGACCTTCAGCAACCCTGGATTAACATCTGGAAAAACTTTTGGCTTGGAAATTACCTCTTCCATCCAACTGTACAGCAAGGCCTGGGCTAAAGAGTGACAATCCTGTACGGGTGAGCCACAGTCTCAAAGTACTAGTTTTGCTTTTTTTGTTCTCTCCATTTTTGTGTTGTGTATAATAATAATAATAATAATAATAATAATAATAATAATAATAATAATAATAATAATAGCTATCATAATAATCATTATCGCTATCATCATCATCATCATCAGCAGCAGCAGCAGCAACATCTTCTTCCACTTCTTCTTGTTATTATTATTGGTAGTGTATTCTCCTTTGTATCATGTGTTTTTTATATCCTGGCAGCCAATTGAGTTTTAATTTGTATCTTTTTAAAAAGATTAAACATTAGCATTATTAATACAGGTTTTAATTTTTAATATACGGTTTTAATAGCCTTCTATCAGATGCATTTTGCTGGTCAATCAAGACACTAATAATGCTTACTGCTTAGGGAGTTCTTCAAAAGAACTTGCCAGCAGCTATGGAGACATAAACAGTTAGCAAATAATTTTAGGAATCTTTCTGTGTTCCCCAGAAGCACCCACATGAAAAGACTCTGAGGTTTTGAGATAATATGTTTCCTAGAATTTTGTATGGTGACTGAATGCTCTTGGGGCAGGACGTGTGAGCGCTGATACCTTAATTACAGATATCCTGCCCTCTGCCCTGCTGGACTTGTTTCAATCTCTTCTCATCACAGGGGTCATGGCTGCAATCGATCCCCAGATCCTATCGTCCTCTTCGAGTAATTGCCCCGTATATAAGAGGATTATTAAAATGCTACACTTCATGAGGGAATAATTAAAGGCAAAATGCAGATGCAAATCTGGCGGCTATTGTGGACCTGTGATTTCTTCATCTGCGAGGATGCTCTGATTCTGTTTCTCTAAGAAAAAAATGACAAGAGGTGATTTATCGAGCTCACAGAACGCGCATTACACAGTTCCCTTCAGAGTGCATTACACAAAAAATATCCTGTTTTTTATTATTTTTTTTTTTTATACAAAACCTTACTGCTTAACAAGTTTTGACAATGTTTATATTATCCTGCCAGATCCAGAAATAAATTCCAGAGCATAATGTTCACATTTTTCTTTTAAGTAAAACTAAAGGTACCCTGGATTCAGACATTCTTATTATATTTTTGTGAACCGTGAAGAGAACACTTTGTGATGCAGGGTCCCTTCCACAGTCACATATGCCATATTTTGGGTTTTAGTCCTCTCAGTATTTTTGTGCTGAATGCTGAAACTCAGATAGTTTTAGCTTGTTTTGTAGTTTGGGTCGGTTATACACTGCGTGGGATGAAATAAACCAAAAAGCAAAAAAAACAAAAAAGCACTCGTAGAAAACTTGTTTATCGACTGGTCAGAAATATGTTGAGTAAGAAAATAAAAGAAATAAAATAATTTATAGTTCATAATAATACCATTTTTATCATCTTAATTTCATCATCCTAAAGATCATGGCTCATGTTAGCCCACTGTTGTCCATGTCCGACATGGACATTATACATTTAAATTATAGAATCGGAAATGAGTTAAGCCAACTAACAAAACATTTTAAGAATGTCATTAAGCTCTTTTTGCCATTAGCATGTAACAGAATGCCTTTGGATGCGCTAGCATTAAACTTTCTTTTTAATTAAACAAGTGGAGCCAAACAAAGCCGTCTCCAGGAATATATGCTTTATATAGTTTGGAGTGCAAGATCTGAAGTGACCTGGTTTAGAGCTCTGACCTTAACTCTATTGAACACCTTTGGGATTGAATCGGTATGCTGTCTGCAGTACAGGTCTCCTCACCCTACGTTAGTGCCTGACATTAGTAATGCCCTTGTGTCTGATTGAGCACAAATGGATATAATAATAACAGCAAATGGGGACTGGGATGTTTAGAAAGCACATACGAATACTATCGTGAGGTGTGCACAAACCTTTGTCTATATAGTGTTTAGACAGCTAGCTAGCTAGCTAGCTAGCCATTGGAGCCATTTAGACAGCTAGCTAGCTTGCCATTGGAGCCATTTAGACAGCTAGCTAGCTTGCCATTGGAGCCATTTAGACAGCTAGCTAGCTAGCCATTGGACAATGAATATGTGCAGAAACTGTTAGAAGCTGTAAAGTAAATACCAATACAAATGGCATTATTTTGTAATATAAAAAAATAAACCAGATTGACAAGACAAGATTCTTATCAGTATTGTTGTTAATGCTTCTTTATTAAAGGACCAGTGGCCACCAGAAGGTGACTTATTTTATGAAGCTCTGGAGGTGATAAAATATTTGAATATGAATTTTGTATAGTATATTGGTTATACAGTATCTGTGTAATTATTTCCATGTTATTGCAAATTAATAAATATAATTTGTTGCTTCTCTCAGCTAGATTGAATACATATGATTTTGCCATTTTTTTTTATTTTTCTTTGTTTTAATCTTGCCAGCCATAAGATTTGCGTTGCTAGGTGCGAGATTTAATTTGTAATTACAGATATTTTTTTCACCAAAAAAAATAAAGCAAATAAACAGATACAAAAAACACTTTCAAATTAGTCAACAATTTTTTTTTTTTTATTATTTCACTTGAATGTTTTTTTAGTGATCAACATAAATGTATTAAGCTGAATATGCTAAGTTTAATTTTTAACATACTTTTAGTGAAAAAAAATAATAATAAAAAACAAAATTCTAGGTAAATATATCTCCTTAATATCTCTCCCTTCACTTCACGACTGTGATTCTCCTTGACCATTATCCGCTCCTAGATACTTCAACTTTGGTCTTTTCCACATAAAATCACATATATCTGTATTAGATTTGAATTTTTAAACATGTATTTAGGTTTTATATCTTGATTTTAAAACACACAATTTCATATCTATAGGGTGAGTCTTATACCTATTAATGTACATATGTACTTTCGAGAGTCACTAACAGCTGAAACCAAATTCATTGTGTGTCAACACACTTGGCCAATAAACCTGATTCTGATTATATGGACAGAAGTTTAGAGATTCGTATGTGCTTTTAAACATTCCCTTCTAATCTTAATACCCATTTGCTGTTCTAATAAACCTCAGTTAGCCTTCCAAAATCATCATCAATAGGTTTGAGGTCAGAGTTCTATGGCAGGCCACAAAATCTTCTTGCTTGCCTGCTTTGTGTGCAGTAGGTATTGTCATGCTGGAACTGGTTTGAATCTCATACTGTAGGTCTTCCTAACGAAGGGAAGAGTTTATACTACTTCCTTCAAAGACAGCCCATACAATTGTGCACCCCAATCCTTGTGCCACCAAACTGGCCAGGAACCACTTATGACTGGAAAGGTCTGGTGTCCCAATGCTGTTGTCCATATAGTGTTGTATCTTTAAATAGAATTCACATAATATTTTTACAATATCCCTGCTTTGGTTGGTTTTGCATTAGTTTTGCTTTTATAATTATAAATCCATCTTTCATGCATAAAATATGAAAGCTGGGTAAAAAATGTTTGTATTGTACTGATGAGTAGAATGCTGACTCCTCAAATTGACACTAATCCAAGAAATTCACAATGCTTCATCCAACTAATTAATTCTTTAATTCATCTCTCCACATTTATTATGTCTTATCCTGTTATTGACACTCACCTTCCACTTTTTCCATCCACTATTCCATGCTTACTAAGATTGTCTGAGCTCTATGTTTTATCCTTTGGTCAATAAAATTGCATCAATGCTGGTAAGCCATGAGGCCTTTGGGCAAAGAAGGCATGCAGTTGCCATGCCAATAAGGCATCATAGCATAGAAATGAAGTTTGTGACAATATAGAGGACTCTAAAAAAGACAGTAACCTGTGGTCAGGGTTGAACTGAAGACCCTGGAGTTGTAAGTTGGCAATGTTACACACTTCTCCACTTCTTGCTATTTATCAGCATGACAGAAGGTCATTATTATCAAATTTATAACAAGTTGACATTCATTCCTTTCAAATCTTTACTTTCATTGTAAATATATAAACTTTTGAATCTCTTAGTTTCTTTACAGTGCCATGCACACACTAGGTGGCAGTAAAATTCTAAGACGTACCCAGGCAATGTATGTTGTCATATTAATCAAACATATCAATTTAGTGGCCAGGAAGTGACAAATGCTTAAAAAAAAATAAATAAAAAAAAATAAAAAAAAATAATAATAATAATATATAATATATATATATATATATATATA
>MU551584.1:5608029-5624191 GCA_024362625.1 Silurus asotus
TATATATATATATATATATATATCGCTTCTTTAGCAATATTTTTGATAAAGAGTTACAGCTCAAACTCACATTATAATAATAATGGCACAAGTTAAATCACTGTGTGTGTGTGTGTGTGTGTGTGTGTGTGTAAAACTAATAACCATATATAAGAACTTTGTATCATAAACACAACCCCTAAGCGAAAAATGTTACTGCTGCTCTTTCATTTCACAGGGTGTGGTGAATGGTTGTGTTTCTAGAAGAACGCAGATACAAATATTAAGTTACTTTTTCAGGCATTATGTTTTTTAGTAAGAGCAGTAATGGAGCTCCTGGCAGCAATGTCCTTGTATTGGCACTAACCTCTGGCATGAAGACTCCCGAATGAGACCATGATGAGTGTTTGTATAATTTGGACTGTCATTGCTTCCAGTAGGATTCCAGTACTAGAATAGGGGGGAAAAAGAATAGCAACGCTCTTACATGCCAGCTCCCAGGTCCAGTGGCATAATTCAATTAGATGGACAATTCAGAGAACATTGTTCATATGAATACATTTATTTAAACTAAATAAAAGTAAAAAAACATTTTTAATATGACTAAATATTCATGAATTAGTTCCTATGTGTTGATCCTGAATGGAGAAGCAAGTGGTGAAAATTCCTTAGTACGGTAATTTCATGTTTAACAATATCACAATACCACAGAAACTGCTATAATACAAATGTAATTATTAAATGCAAAATAATCATAATAAAATCGTATTGTATTGTATAAAAACAGAGGTATCACTGGTATCAAATACTGAGGTTTACACACTTAATTTTCAAACACCTGCCAACTCCAAAACCATGTCAAAGCAAAATATGTACACTAGAGCAATTTATCAAGTTAATAGGGTGTGTTTGAATAATTGGCTTGGAAATGAATGCAAGCAACAACTCCACCTCATTAGCCACTTAGATGAGAACGTTGAAGAGTTACAACCGTCATTACAGCAGCGATCACAATGTCTAAAAAGCAGAATAGAAAGATGATACATAATAAAAATGGGAAAGACCTAAAATAAAAATAAAATAAAATACTATTATTTTTAAATTAAGTTTTAGAGCATACATTATATATATAATCTCTCGGGGAACTCCTTTAAGACTGTTGGAAGACCATTTCAGGTGACTGCCTCTTGAAGCTCATCAAGAGAATGCCAAGAGTGTGCAAAGCAGTAATCAAAGCAAAAGGTGGCTTCTTTTTAAGAACCTAGAATATGAAATTTTTCAGTTGTTTCACACTTTTTTGTTATGTAAATAATCCCATATATAATTCCACATGTTAATTCATAGTTTTGATGCCTTCAGTGTGAATCTACAATTTTCATAGTCATGAAAATAAAGAAAACTCTTTGAAGGTGTGTCCAAACTTTTGGTCTGTACTGTATATATATATATATATATATATATACAGCAGGCCACTCAATATTTTCCGCACCAAACCCATATAAACAATATCTTCAAAAGACATCCCTTAAAACAGTGTGCTTACAACATTCTGAAAACAGTCTGGGGATGAAGTACATATGGCTGGAAAAGTCAGGTGTCCCAATACTTTTGCCTTTATAGTGTATATAAATGGAATGTTATTTTCAATCAGACACTCAACTTTATTTAATTTTTTTAATCTTGTGATGGTTCTTTCAAAAGCAAAAATGAAAGGGTGCTTCAATAGCCACACACACACAAAGAGGAAATCTCACAATCCAATGTCCTTGTTCCTTTTTGGCAGTGTAATGCTCTTAATATGACGAGCTTCTAAAAGCCTTTTGTGTGTTGCTGAGGTGGTTAATGCATGAGTCCTGTGTGTGTGTTCTTGCCTCTTAGATCAGGTAAAGGAGCAGAAAGCAAATGGCACCATTGTGTAGTCTCAGCATGAACACCTGGGGTCTTGGGAAGAAAAGTGGAGCTTTTGAAGTTGCACATCTCACACACACACACACACACACACACACACACACACACACACACACACAGTCTCACTTTACTCATGTCTCAATTTTGCTTTTGGCGTGTTTATGCAAATCATGCTTCTTCCATTTCTTCTCCATAGCTCACCTTAATGTTCTCCAACACCTACGTTGCATCGCATAAATATTCATTATATATTTATTCTTGTTCCTAAGAATAAATGCCTTCACGGTGTCATGAAGAATGGCTTTGCTAGAAAAGTATACTATATGAACAAAAGCATTCGGGCACCTGACTTTCTTAGCCATATGTCCTTCTTCCAGACTGTTTGCATAAAACTGGAAGCATTTGGCAGACATTTTTATCCAGAACGACTTACAATCTTATTCATACTCCTGAGCAGTTGATGGTTAAGGGTGATCAGAAGTCCAGCATCCTAAACTATTGAGCTATCCCTTTTTCCTTGAACTAAGACACCCATATGTTTTTTTACATGGGTTAGGGTTGGAATAGAAGATTTTGAGTGGCCTGCTACAGAGCTCTGACCTCAACCTAATTGAATGCCTTTGGGTTGAATTGTGAAATTGACTAAACCCCAGGCCTCCACACCCTACATCAGTGGAAAACTTTTCCTGTAAATTGAAAATTCTGCAGCTAGAAAAATGCTAGATTAGCTGACCTTTTTAAAATGTGTAGAAATGTTCTCGATCTTATATATAAGAATGCAGCATGATGGCTTTGGGCCAGCAAGTTTAAAATGCTGTGGCTGCTTTAGACATTGATTATTTCCTTTCAGAACGTCCTTATTATACATGCAGTGTTGAGACTTAGATCCTTTCTCTTTATCTCTTTTTCCATCTCTCTTTCTCTCCCTCACTTCTAACCAAAAACCAACCATTCTCTAAGGCCTGCCAGCGTAAAAACAAACAGAATGATTTCCAGTCTCCAACACATCCTTCGAGAATCTTTAATAAGTAGCAACAGTCTGCATCATGCACAATGAAGCGAAGGCACTGTTACCGTTTAAAGTTCGATTGTCTGAATATGTACCACACCAATTAACCAAAAAAATTTTTAATTTAAAGCTAACCAATCTGCATCAAGAATTCAACATCATTGTGGTATTTCTTTTAGATGAATGTAATTTTTTTTAGTATTGAAATTAAATGTTTGTATTTCTATGCTGTGCATTCAGAATTTAATAAACTGAATGCTATTGCAAACCATTTTTGGAATCTGTTTACATGCTACATGGCCAAAAGTATGTGCAACCTGAGCATATGTGGAAGCAGAGTCTTATATAGAATGCTGTAACATTGACTGGAAATTCGCAAACACTTCCAGCATTTCAATGCCCCTGTGCAGAAAATAAAGTCAATGAACACGTTTGTTGATTGGAAGAACTTGTGTGTCTTGCACACAGCTTTGACCTCCTCCACTCCATTGAACACCTGCTTTCACTGAAACCTCTGCAACCAATATCAGCTCCTGATCTCAACAATATTCTAGTAGTTGAATTATCCAAATATGAACCAGGCACATCCCAACATCTAGTGAAAAGCCTTCCCAAAAGAATGGTGCTTATTATAAGAAGAAAAGGAAATGAAATCTGAAATGATTTTTGATTAGATAAAAGATTTAACAATGATATATTGGAGTGATTGTTGGGGATGCATGAACCTCTAGACATAAAGGGCCTCAATATAGACTCGATCTATCAAAATGAGATGAGCTCCCTGCGTAGGTTAAGAGAAAGCTGAGTATGATACTGACACATACACTGAAAGAATAATTAAAAACAGGACAAAACTAGAGTGAGTCGATGCAATGCAAAGAATAAAACGCTATACTTGTTTCTGATATTTACTGAAGCCGACAAAACAAAAAAAATATTGTATGATTTTTGAAAGTGTAGCAAACACACAAAAATATCCAATATTCACCCATTGAGAGGTTTGGCTTTGATTCTTGCTCTCTGTGACAAAATCTGGCAAAACCGGGTAATTACGGTCGACTGTCAGTGAAACATATTGATCAGGATGAGAGGCGTTTTTTCCCTTCACCAGTTGCAGACAGAGTGAGTGAGGTTATGTTTTTTTGTTGCCTAACTGAAAAAATGAGTGTAGTTTGAGAAAAAAGGCGACAAAAAAACATTGCGCTGACAATCTTACTACAAGGTCTCTGCTGTGAGATGCGCAAAGGAGCGCTCTTCAAATAGGAGAAAGGCTTGTTATTGAGACAAAACCAGCTAGACCACCACCCCCTAACATAGACACATGCACACACTATATAGTATTGGGACACATGACTTTTCCAGCCATATGTGGTCATTCCAGATTGTTAGCACACAATTATATAAGATATCTTTGGATGCAATAGCATTAAATTTTCCCATTACTTGAACTAGGAGACCCAAACCTGTTCCAGCATGATAATGCCCCTGTGCACCATGAAGGACCAGGTACCAAATGCACGGCCCACCACTGGTAAAAATGAATGTGTTAAAATTTCACCATGTGGTGTAGCTTTCCCAGGCTGCTTTCGTAGATTTTTCATGAATGTTTTTTTTTTTTTATTATGTCTGGGGCTGTGTACTCTAAGCTGTTGTTGTGTCTACACTTGTATGCTTGTGTGGACAGGTAATTTTTATTCCGCTCTACAGAGAAAACTAATACTACCCTTTACCTGTGAATAAGGTACGCACGATTCGACTGGGTGCCGTTTCAAACCCCACTGAAACTCAATCTGTATTTCATCATTTTTCAATCAAACGGGAAAACTGCATATTAGCTTTTGTCGCTTTTCATCAAACGCTGGATTTTTTGTTCAGAATTTGGTTCATAAAGCGCTGCCACAAATGGTTTACATGATGAAATGTTTGGAAAACACATCTGCGTTGCTCAAATGGTTTCTTTCTTATGCATTATTTTTGCGTTTCCCATCATTCTTTTGCTCTGTCCTCTAAATACGACCCTGTTATGTCACTTTTAATTAGCTACACGGCTGTGAACGATGGGAATCTTGTCGTTCAGTGGTTTCTGGTGCATTTAGCTGACATGGATTCAACATTACTGTATTTCCAAGATAACATACATGATTTTTTTTTTCTCAGCTCACATTGCCTGCATGTCAGTGATGATTTCATGAAATTCAACCTGACACCTCTAAATTTAACTTGTGAAATCTGGCATGTTTAGCTGAATACTGCTTCAGTTATGAAATTATATAGGTTTGATGCTTCTGTTTATGGTGTAAGAACGCCATGTATGAGATAGAGGGACAATATTTAGAGCTGGCGATTTAAGGTTCAAAATTGCATTACTATTTATTGAGAGAAAGATTCTCCTATTTTACAGTCTGGATACGTCCATTTTTTTCTGGGCTCACCTGTGTGTCGTTTAGGTACAACAGATTGTAAGTTTTTAATTATAAAGGTTTAAAATATTTTTTTTGTCAGCATCTATATCACAGAGTTGAAAGAAAAAAAATGTAGAAGACTGTAGAATATTATTATTTTTTTAAACATTGATAAGAAATACATTGTGAATAAAAAAAATTCTACAATGTGTACACCTGAGCATAAGATGTGCTTTTAGAACATCCCATTCCACATTTAATCCCTATTTGCATTTTTATAATAACCTCCACCAGTCCCAATAGTCCATATAGTGTATATGTTGCATAAGTAGTCCTCGATGTAAACACATTACTTCACTGCAAATCTAATTTATTGTAACAAAACAGCTTGACAAAACAGATTTCTGGACTGGTTATTATAATTATTATTATTATTATTATTATTATTATTATTATTATCATCATACATGTATAATAAGGTCAATAGATTCATATATTATCTGTTGAGTAATGATTTAATCAAATAATTAATGCATTATTTTTTCTTAAGGATGATCTAAAAGTTATATATGTACGGTTGTACACAACTCTTAACAACATCAAATGGCAGTTAATAGTTTTCTAATTCGTTTGTCGGCCCAAAAATATGAGTTGCATCATGATCTTTAATCTAACCTCAAAAGGCTAGACGTCAAATCAAGTCAAATCAAGTCAAGTTTATTTCTATAGCGCTTTTCACAACAGACATTGTCTCAAAGCAGCTTTACAGAAATCAACAGTTTAGGTGAATGGTCTGTATTTATCCCTGATGAGCAGCCGTGGCGACTGTGGCAAGAAAAAACTCCCTTAGATGTTATGAGGAAGAAACCTTGAGAGGAACCAGACTCAAAAGGGAAACCCATCTTAATCTGGGTGACATCAAGAGTTTGATCATAAATCTTTCAACAATACAGAACACTGGAGAGTGAGAGAAAGAACTAACATGAGCACTGGAGTATAAGATTATAAGTAATGTTCTTTCTACAGTCTTAAACAGTCTTTATGGTTACAAAACTAGGAGCTACTGAGGAACTCATAAAATAGCTCAACATTTGTGATCATCACAGATCCAGCACCAGCTTCTCCATGCCAGAGCCTTTAAACACTCCAGGAGGTCCAATGTCAAAACTTTACACATGTTGTGGGATCCAATTGGCACTGGTACGTACCTAGATGGTTCGGGATGTTTGCAAGTTCGGCATCTGCTTCTTTAAAAGTCCATAATCTTCATGAGGTGGGATGTGACTGGAGCTGGCCAAACCTCAGGATGCCTCGGGATGGGGAGAGAAAGAGAAGCAGTGGAGAGAAATTAGCGTCCAGTGTCATCAAACTTAGCACCCCATCTGAGAGTGTCAAGTCACTCATAGAATCAAAACAAGATTTATGCAGACACGAGATTAGACAATCACAACATGGAGTGAACGGCCAGACGGAAACTCATCTTACAGCAAATGTATAGAAGTGCTCGTAAAATAAAAGCAGGCAGGGAGCAATGAACTAATCTATCTGTGTTTGCATTTCGAGCTGAGATGAACGGAGATGGACAGCATCCCGAACCAGACACCAGACAAGCTTTTTTAAAGTGACTTGAAATGGCTCCTGATCAATATCTCTTTTCTCTGTTAATGGAAGCCCTTATAGCTTTTTGCCTTATAAAAGAAGAAGAGCGTAATGAGCAGTTCATGGGAAGGGTGTGATCGAGGTGTTCCCAGACACGTATAACAAAATCATGGCTGGTAAATTACATCCTTGCTCATACTTTTTTCGCTCTGTGTAACCCTGAGTAAGTTTGCTGGGTAATTTCGCGCTGGGTGCGCTGTCGAACGTGATCGGCTGCTCATTATTTATAAATGAGTTGCTGTCTAGATTGAAATATTTAGCAGCTACTGTGTAAGGATCCTTGGCAAACAAGTCAACTCAGCACCCCGTAAAGAGGATCCATCTGCTCCAATAAACCCTGCAGGAGTGCGGTTTTTAAAATTCACTACAGAGCCAGAGCACTTAGAAACCTCAAATCCTTTGCGGAGCATCTTCGCTGTCAGCGTAATCAAATACGAGTCATTTGAAGCATGATGATGTCAGTATTAAAAAGGCGTCAGGCCACTCCCGAGCTTTCCATCCACCATCTGTACGCCCATCTGGATCGGCGGCGTGTTTAATAGACCTCGTTCCCACGATATCGAATGATTACACAAGGGTTAATGATTGAGACGGTCAGCGGTTAAACCCCCATAGTAGAATTAGGAGAAGTGCAAACATATGGCTGAGGGTTTTAGATTGAATAATATATTGGGCTTGTCTTGAGAATTACTTGAGGTCTATGCATTCTATTCTAAATTTCGAAATTCCAGTATGACAATTTGGAGTGGAACACATGCTGCATTATTTTAGCCCATTAATACAAGAAAAAGTCGAGGATAATATTTTCAGAGTATAATAACCTCCACTCTTCTGGGAAAATATTCCACTAGATTTTAAAACGTGGTTGCTGAGATTTGTGCTCATTCAACCACAAGGGCATTAGTAAAGTGATGTACAGTGAGGAGACCTGGGGTGCAGTTACTATTCCAATTCATTCCAAAGTTGTTCAATAGAGTTAAGGTCAGATTTCTGTAGCAGGCCACTCAAGATCTTTCACTCCACCCCATGTAAACCATATCTTCATGCAGCTGGTTTTGTGCACAGGGGTATTATCTTGTTAGAATAGGTTTTGATCTCCTAGTTAAAGTGAAGGGAAAATTAAATTCTACCACTTCCAAAAACTTATTATACAGTTGTGTGCCTCCAGGTTTGTGCTAACACTTTGTGGATAAAGCACATACAGTATGAATGAAAAAGTCAATAGTTTTAATACGTTTGCCTGTATACAGTACAGGTAGTCCCAGATTTACAATAGAGATGCATTGCAATGACCCCATCGTCACTTAAAAATATCGTAAGTTAAGACATGGTCTAGCCTACCCAGGAATCTTACAGAATGTTGATCAGTATGGGGTAGTATACTGTTATTTGTTAATAATTAAACAAATGAAAGCACATAATTTAGCTAAACAGAGCATAATGTATAAACTTTACAGTTACGTTACAGAGCGCCGGTTCACGAGTCTTGGCGACACCGTGTCCCAACATATCGTCAACTTATTCTCTGTTACGCTCTCAATTTTGTCAAATTGCTTTCGTTATCATCAGATCGAAAAAACGTAAGTTGAGTTCTATAAGTTCTATTACAAACAACACCATTCTAGGCTGTATATTGTCATATAAATTGACAATTTTGCAATTATAACACACCTTTACCAAAATCCATTTCCATGTCATTTTTTGTGCTTAAAAACTTAAACAGTTTACAATGAAGGACTTTTTCTCATGTCCTTGTATTCATCGCTATCTTGTTATGAAGAAAAGATACAGCAGAGATCATTCATCAGGGGACCCTGGACACCATGTGAGGACAAAAGAGACATTTATCTCCCCTAGAATGACACACAAAAACAGTTTCATCACCCATGAGGCATCTGCTGTGCTCTTGTTCCTAAACTGATCCAGCAGCTCTCCATCATATTCCTCTGTGTCTAATTAAAGAAAGTTGTATTAACCACAGCTGAGCTGCACTAAAGAGGTAAAAGTAAAAAATAAAACATGTCCTTACATTTCGCCTGATTGCAGTTTAGGGAGGTTTTGTTCATAATGTATGAGCATTTATCCTCTAATTGGATTTGGAAATAAGACAAAAACATTCGGATCTGAAAAGCAAAGCGTGTCAATCTTTAATTAATAACCTAAATGTAGAATTGTCTTTGGCCAGTGGCTGTGAAGTAAGATGAATAAAAGACCTTAGGATGTGCTGTTATGGTCATTTACACCACAGCACTGCTGGATTCTAGATTCTAATTGGTCAGAAGTTGTTTCCAGTAAATGTATGATTATTTACTCATTTGAATAATTTTTTTTCCAGGGGTGGACAGTAATAAAGTAAATGTATTTGTTACTGTAATTTAGTATCTCTTTTAAGTTTCTGGACTTCCATTTTGGGAGACTTTTACTTCAACTACACTACATTTCAGTCATATGTCCTTTTTTTTACTCATCTACATTTTGGGGAATCAGTCGTTCCATTTTATTCATGAGTAGATAAAAACCTAACTGGTCAAGCAGGATGCAAGTCACCAATTAGGGTAAAGCACACGATCTGTTTGGAACTCTTGACTCTAACTTGAAAAAACTCCTGACTCTGACTCCTGACAAAATGGCAACTTTGACCATATGCCACCAGAGCTCGTAAGGAAGCCACAGCAAGCCCTTTATCCTGACTGGTGCTGATGCAGAGACTGTAAACAGAGACAAAAAAAACGGGCTAAGCTAAGTCTAAACCCACATCGACCAGCGCTTTCTAGTATTTTTCTCACCAATGTATGGTCTCTGGTGAACCAACTGGATGAGCTCAGTATCTGGACCCTCACACAGAGACTGATTAGAGACTGCAATATGTTTGGACTTTTAGGAAGTCCAAACAGTGTGCTGGGCCTTGAGGGGTGCACCATCTTTAGGGCTGATAGAGAAGCAGCATGCACAGATAAAAGCAGGTATAGGTGGACGCTTATGCATTTATGGAAACAAAACATGGTGCACTGTCTCTGTCTCAATGCTCTACTGATCTTGAATACCTGATCATTAAGTGCAGACCCTTTAATTTTTTTTATTTGCTTATTAACCAAATGATATGTTAAATGAGGATGCCATTTCAATGGTGCTACATTTTACCCTGACTCACCTGGTCAATGCCGATACTTATGCCAGGATGTTGTTTGTTGGTTTTAGCTCATCTTTTAATACAGTTATCCCTTTTAAACTAATCTTGAAGCTAAAACAGCTTTGCATTAGCACACATTTCTGTAACTAAACCATGGACTTTCTTATGATTAGAGTCTGTTTGACTGAACACTTTTATTTCCTCCAGTCTCACCCTTAGCACTGGAGTCACACAGGGATCTGTATTGTTTCCTATTTTCTACTCTCTTTTCACCCACGACTTACATGCCTATGCCTCAAACAGCATTGTTAAGTTGACACCAGATGACACCATGGTTGTAGGCCTTCTCAGGGGTAACTATGAGACGGCTTACAGGGAGGAGATCCAGCACTTAGTAGCATGGTGTTAGGACAATAACCTAATAGAGCTCAACACAAATAAGACAAAGAAGGTCATTGTGGATTTAAGATTAGCTGGCAATCACACTCATTGTCCCATTCAGATCAACTGAGCTGCTCTTGAGGGTATACCCAGCTTCAAGTTCCTTGGAGTTCACATCTCCAAGGATCTCCCCTGGTCTCTGAACTCTTATATCCTGATGAGAACAACAGTGCCTGCATTTTCTGGGCAGGCTTAAAGAATCCTGTCTGTGCTACAGGATACAGGATAACTTTTATCCACTGTACCATTGAGAGCATCCTCACAAACTGCACCTCAGTATGGTACAGCAACTGCATCGCTTCAGACCTTAAAGCCCTTCAGTGGGTGGTAAAAACTGCCCAAAGCTGTCTGCAAAGTTTGAGGGGTGTTATCAAAGGCACCTTTGACCCCAACCATAGAGTGTTCAACCTTCTCCCTTTGGGAAGATGGTACAGGTGCCTCAGAGCCTGCACAAACAGACTGAACAATAGCTTTTTTCATGTAGCTGTTACTGCACTGAACATCTGATCATACAATGTTGACAAATACCAATACTGCATTGTCACTTACTATGTATAAAAATTTCTTTCAGCTTTTTCCATTAGGGGTCGCCACAGCAGATCATTCGTTTTCATGATCCATAACTGTGTGAGGATTTTAAATGTTTTCTTGGATACATTTTGATGTTCTTCAATTTCTTTAATTTATTTGTTTATTTTTGCGTGACAATCGTATCTCCAAAGATGTGTAAGTAGACATGTCGTACATCAGGGTCTGACTGTACATGGTTTGTGTTTGTGTCAAGCACTGCATTTTTTTTCTGTAATAACATCGTGAGGAAAATTTATTACTTGACAAAAAGTTGTAACGGTAATTATTTATGTGTTGAAGTTTTTTATAGGGTGATGTTTATTCAATTGCAGAGTTTTTAATTGTAGTGTCTTTGTAACAGTCAGATGTAAAAAAAGGAGAAATGGCTGGTAAGGGATAGATTTTTTATAGCTGCTATACAAAGTATATATATATATATATATATATATATATATATATATATATATATATATATATATATATATATAGTGTGTAAAGTGAGTCAGACTGACTAGCTGACTAGCCTCACTCTATTAGAGAGAAAAGGACATCATGCTACTTGAGAACAGTGCTGCTCAAATGCCTGCCCTTGTTTTTTCTTCCAAAATTCAAAGCATTAGAAATACAAGAATACAAGCTATAAAAAAATGGTGGTGTCTCTAGGACAGCTCTATTAAATGTCGCTTTTCTAGGAAATAAACAGGTCTCTCATTGAACAGGCAAGCCGAGCAATCTTTACTTCACACTTCTCTGGGATGAACAAAGAGCTGAGCTTTTTCCTCCTACGCTCTTCAACATCCTGCAGCGGGGAGAAGCGAGGCGGCCGTTGTGATCTACATCGCCGCACCGCTTAGCGTTCCTCCTGAAGGCCCCGAGATGCAGATACATAAACCCACTCAAGTACAGCAGCATTCTTCATGAGTCAGAGAGATCAGTGTAGCTAATTGTTTGGGATGTAAGGATCAGGATAGTTTGGAGAAAAAAAACAGTGCTCCACCGCTAGACTCTCTTTGAGGCCTGCATAGAAATAAATGGATCACATCTAATGTTCAATAGTTAAAGACAGATTAAAGATCCTCGGCCTCTTTAAATGTACTGCCAATGTGCTGATCTGATGAACAAATGCTCAATTGAGGCTATTAGCTAATTAGCAGGTTATAATATCCCTGAAGACAATAAAGATGTCCTGAGTGGGCTCTCTGTTTTCCAAAACATTTGTCATGAGAGAGAGAGAGAGAGAGAGAGAGAGAGAGAGAGAGAGAGAATTACAGAGAAGAAAGTGCCTGGGGATGGGATTGCTGGATACTGTGCACACACTTAGCTACAGCACACACACAGGGTGAAAAGAATGCTCTAAATATGCTCTAGAGTCAAATTTGTATACTGAGTCGGTACACAATTGAGACATATCTGTCTGTCTGTCTGTCTGTCTGTCTTCCAGCCTGTCTACAATTCGTCTGTCTGGCTGCCTGTCTACATGTCTGCCTGCCACTCTATATTGTATGCCTGAGTGTAAACCGTTCTGATAAAGTGTGAAACAAACTATGTGTCATCATCAACCCTTGACTCCATAAGTGGAGATCATGTGACACATAAATCTAGAAACAGCCAGCCAATTTCCCTGTGTCACCAATGAGTCACATTGCAGAGACAAACCCCCTTCATGACACTGTGCATCTATCTAGATAAAAAGACATCACTAAAATGTTTTCATTTTCTGACTCAGCTGAGTCCTGTTGGCGTCCAGAGATGTACATGTCATGCACTAATGAGTCGATATGTTCTATGTCAAGGCTGAGGAGTAACATTTTTTAGCCGAGTGTCCTTTATAATGCTGGGCCTTAAAATGTGTGTATTGCCTGATGCCTTGCAAGAGGCACATTGCGGTTAAAGCTACAGTGGTACCTTGACCTACGAGTGCATTAATGTACGAGGTTTCCGAGGTACGAGCGGTCACTCCGTCGATTTTTTGCTTTGTTAGAATTGAGGTAAGAGCTTGAGACGCCATCTCCAAGGTAAATACACTGAATAAAACCTCATTGTATCTTTACATACTCTTTCTATAATGTTTTTATACAAGATTTTTTATTTAGAAATATATTTTTCTAATTTAATAACATGAAACATAAAAACTGGGTGGCATTTTGAGGTTTGGAACGGATTTATTCCATTTTAGGTATTTTGAATGGGAAAAATAGATTTGATGTGTGAGCAAATTGAGACACAAGCTAGTCCACGGAACAAATTAAACTCGTAGGTCAAGATACCACTTGGTACCACAAGGTACTTGCATTTAAAGCACTTGGGCCTCAAATGTGTGATTTGTGTGAAGATTACTAGATACTACACTATGTGGACAGAGGTATTGGGGCACTTGACCTTTCCAGCCATATGTAACCCTTCCCCAAGTTGGAGGCACACAATTATATAGAATGCATCATTTTTTTTTCATAACTTGAACTGAGACCCAAACCTGTTCCCAAAAGACAGTTCTCCTGTGAGAAAAGCCAGCTCTATGAAGATACAGTATGCTTTACATAGGTTGCAGTGGAAGATCTTAAGTGACCAGCTATAGAGCTCTGTCTTCAACCCCCTCCAACCCACATTAATACATCACTTTACTTACACCCTTTTGGCTGAATCAGCACAAATCTTTTCAAGCACACTCTAAAATCTAATGGAACATATTCCCAGAAGAGTGGAGATTATTATAACAGCAAATTGGGACTAAATGTAGAATTTGATGAAACTTTTCTTCATATATTGTTAAGATTTTTTAATATTTTGCTGAAATGCAGTGCAATCAGGCCACCTACAAGACAAAGTGTACACATTTTCGACCTCCTATAACAGAAGAGGCTGCAGAAATATTTTCAGAAAGTAAAAAGTTAATTTTTTTTTTGTTCAGCTCATTTTTAGGCACTGCCCTTTAGGACTGCACCGATAATGAGCGGCTTCTGTGCTTCCGAGAGAAAGTTGGTATTTTGAATGTCTTGCTTTAATTAAATCATGCGTCACTGTGCTTTATGTGACCAATTCCTACGAGGTAAAAAATTTTGATGAGAAGAATATAATCTTGCCATACTGTATGGCGGATACACATATGTCTTTTATTTTTTATTCCCAGGATTATTATGATGATGATGATGACTATTATTAATAATATTATTAGTTTTATACCTGAGCAACTTTTAAAAAATTGCAATGTGTTCTTTATAAATTTAGCTTTAGACATTCTTGGCTTTCTCTTA
The DNA here is from genome assembly GCA_024362625.1 of Silurus asotus. NCBI lineage: Eukaryota > Metazoa > Chordata > Actinopteri > Siluriformes > Siluridae > Silurus > Silurus asotus. The sequence continues at coordinate 5,622,379 of MU551584.1, forward strand.
GTCTGCCTCATGATGTAGCCACCTTGAATGGTTTCCAACAATCCTGAGGAATTCTCAGTGGAGTCAAGTGCTTGTTGGTTGATTTTCCTTCATTCTCCCGTCTAACTTATCACAAAAAAATCTCAACTGGTGTTAGATCGGGTGATTGTGGAAGCCAGGTCAACTGATGCAGCACCCCATCATTCTCATTCTTGAACAAATGTGTGTTTAGGGTCATTGTTCAGTTGGAAGTGCAAACCAGATGTGATGGCATGTCGCTGCCAAATGCTGTGGTCGCCATACTGGTGAAGAATGTTTTAAATTTTTTACTCAATTACAAACAGTGTCACCAGCAAAGCGCCCCCACATGATCACACCTCCTTCTCTGTAATTTACAATGGGAACCACACATTCAGGAGCCATCTGTTCACCCTCTGCACTTCTAACAAAGACACGGTAATTGGAACCAAAATTTAACATTTTTTTGTCAATCCAAAGGATAGTTTCCGCTGATCTATTGTCCATATCTTGTGTTTCATGGCCTAGCAAGTTGCTTATTGTTTCATCATAGCGTTTGATGGTTTTGGCGACTGCACTTGGGGATACATTTAAAGTTCTTGAACTTTTTGTAGTGACCGACCTATATTTCTTATAGTTATAATAGACTGTTTTTCTTAACTAAATGCTTCTTGCCATAATATTAATTTGTACAGTAGTTTTAGTAGCAATAATAGGGCTATATTGCCTGAATGTCTTCTTTCCTCTGCACAAGACAAGTAATGTTCCTAAGCACATTTAAAGAGAAATACCAGAAAATGGTGCTCTTGAAAAGGCACACCTTTGAACTGGAAACCATTCCAGGCGAATACCTTATGAATCTGATGTGAGAACTCCATGAGTTGGCCAAGTGTAAATGGGTTATTTAACACATTTTGTTCACTACATAATTTTATACATGTAGTTTCACAGCTTGAATGTCTTCTGCATTAATTTACAAGAAAAAACAATGAAGAAGTTGTCTTCAAAGGTTTGCCTGGTACTATATATTCCTGACTAATATAGTCCCTTACTTTTTCGATCCTATGATGACGACAGCAATACAACAAAATTTGTTGTAAACATTTTGTAGCGTATATGCAGTATATATGCGGTAGGATGCTGCCAGGTTGTACATGTAAAGTAATGGATAAACTTGTTTGGATAATGAATAAACTTGAACATGTTTTCATTTCAGTACTGTAAATTGCTCCATTTTGCTAAATTATGTACTGTAATTTGTTAAATTATTAACAAATTACAGTACAATACACCATACTGATCACCATTCTTTAAGATATACTGTATATGTGTAAGACAGTTTCACCAATCAGATTTCCAACCACATTTATTTTAATATCATATCTTATGTAACACTTCCATATAATTATAAATCATGTTTTGCACATTGGATTTAGCAAAGTGTACTTTTTCTTAGGACACACACTGAACAAAATCTCCGTTGTCATGATTCCTTTGTGTATACAGTGTATGTACAGTGTGGCAAAGTTGGCAGAGAACAATGTACAGTGCAACTGTCAGGAGTGATGGAGGGATGTGCTGAAAAATATAGCATCAAGATAAGCTCACGATGCTGAATATATGCCAGCCTGGCCTAGAGATTCTGTTACCACTATATAATGACCCCCCATCCTCACCCCTTTTAGCTTTTAATAAGCACAAAGTCCTGTATATGAGTTATGAATGCCAGAGTTTGTCATTTTTCTCAAACTTCTCCTCTCTCTCTCTCTCTCTCTCTCTCTCTCTCTCTCTCTCTCTCTCTCTCTCTCTCTCTCCT
>MU551584.1:5624226-5659226 GCA_024362625.1 Silurus asotus
CACACACACACACACACACACACACACACACACACACACACACACACACACACACACACAAAGCAACTTTGCTGTACTTTCCTTCATATGCTTGTTTTTCTGAGCAAAGGAGGTGCGGTTTACTGGCATTCAGGCATGATCCAGCTGTCACTAATAAAAGAGGCATGTGGTAAGAGAGGCAGAACAGCCCAGAACATCGGAGACTATCAGCATCTATGCTGTCAGGGCAGTGCAGAGCCTGTAAGGTGAAAAACAAAGAGTCATCAGAAAATGGGAATTCATCCAAACAAGAGCATGTGGGAGGACAATAATCAGGCTTACATGGTTCGGAGGTGAAGCTGGCATTTTGTGCTGCTTTGTTTTATTAAATTGTGTCACAGATTTTTTTTATGTTACTGCCCTTCCCTTCAGAAGATGAATTGCTCCTGTAGATCAGTCAATCAATCAATCAATCAATCAATCAATCAATCAATCAATCAATCAATCAATCCATCAATTATTTATTCCTTCATTTGTTTGTATTTATTTGTTTGTGTTACTTTCTAAGTGGTCTGAAAAGACACTGGGCAGATGGAAAATCACAAGTTTATAAGAACTTAATGTGCCTTTTAAAATGTGTTATTCTCTTTATAATACTACTGTTCATTCACAACAATCTGGATGGTGCGATGAACAAATGTATGAAATTTTTCTCCAGTTTTAGCTCTTTGTTCCAGACAGTGGAAACCTTTTCAACAGTTTCAGAACATTTTATTTATTGCTGCTCAAATAGATAAATGTATGTGTTGTATAAAAAGTGTATTTTTTGTTATATTGCTTTCAAATAAATGAAATAAAACACCGGAACTTATATTTCTTACAGATTTCAAATTTTTCTACTTTTCTACTCTACTCATTTTTCCTTTTTTTTCCTTTTTTAAGTCACTTGACAGGCTTAACTTGACTGCTTGACTACAACTGCTCACCTTGACAAAATTAAAAAAGGCTCGCAAGTAAACTTTGACTTTGTCATCAATGACTTTACTTGGACTGAAGCACATTGCCTGAGAAAAGCTTAATACATTAAGATTAAAGATGACACTTCTAACACTGTGCAGTAAATCAGATATTCTTTTCCCCAATTAACCATTCATTTGCAGCAAATCTTCAATCATCAACCTTCATTATGAAGTCACCGTTCATCTAGATGAAAGCCTATCAGCTTATACAAGGATTTGTCAAGGACAAAGTTGAAATTGTCCTCATTCCTTAAAACTGATCCATGTTGCATCAAGCATGCTTCTAAATTTAGTACTATCCAAGAAAGAGAGGTACAACACGTAGAACATGTGATTGGCATTTGAAATTGTAAACAACATATACCAGGGTGAAAAAAAAATAGATTTTTACTTCTTTTATAAACAAAACATTCCACTGACAGAACTGTCGCTTACGTGATATTGATATATATATATATATATATAATTTTTTTTTTTTTTTTTTTTTTTTTTTTTGCACCTTTGTGTAGAGAATTGAGAAGTTTAAGAGGTCAACAGATTCTGAAATGACAAAAACAGCCTGCATGACACATCTAAAGTCACAGAGATCACACTTGTTCCTTCATTCAGACGAAGTGGAGCTCTGTGTCCGTTACTGATCCAACCATGGGCCCATCCATCTGGTCTGTCAAGAGTCACTCTCATCTCATCAGTCCACAAAACCTTAGAAAAATCTGTCTTCAGATATTTCTTGGTCCATTCTTGAGGTTTCAACTTATGAGTCTTGTTTCAGAGGTGGTCAGGTTTCAGCCTAGACTATTCAGACTATTTGCTACAAAACATTTGATGGTGCTGTGATCACGGCCCAATATCTTAGATATTTCAAGAATACTGCATCCATGTGAAAGGCTATTCAAAATTTTTGACTTTTTAGGGTCAGTAAAATCTCTTTTTTGGCCAATTTTTTCTGAGGAAAAGAATCTGCCGAATAATTATACACACCTTGATATAGAGTGTTGATCTCCTTAGGTCACACCCTCCCTCGTTACACAAATACACATCACCTGATATGTAGTACCTGATACACTAAATCCAATAAGTATTCAAGTATACAGCTTTAACTTGGAAATTATAGATATAAGGTATGGTAAAAATAATCACTTTTTTAAACTTCTTTTATAAACAAGACATTCCACTGACAGAACTGTCGCTTACGTGATATTTTGTGGTTTTTTTGCACCTTTGTGTGGAGAATTAAGAAGTTTAAGAGGTCAACGGATTCTGAAATGACAAAAACAGCCTGCATGGTACCAACCATGACACATCTAGTCACACAGATCACACTTGTTCCTCCATTCAGAACATTTTGGATAATATACAGTATTTGCAGAATATTACTCTTAATACAACCCTACATTTCCAAAAAGGATAGGACACTTTGTGAATTAAAACAAAATGCTAAATAGAAGGACTAAAGAGTAGAGAGTCTATCTGGCTTGTTATAAGCACTCAATTCAAAAGCCTGCATCCCTGATGGTATGAGGGTGCATTAGTGCATTATGAGGGTGCATTAGTACATTAGATATGGGGAGATTGCACATCTGGAAAAGCACCATGAAAAGTACCTGGAAGGTATAGCAATATACAGTATGCTTCCATCCAGATGATGTTTTTTTTAGTGAAGGGCATATTTTAGCAAGACAATTCTAAACCCCATACTGCATCTTTTACAATAGCATGGTCAAACAGAAAAGTCAGGGTGCTGAACTGACCTGTCTGCAGTCAAGACCTTTTACTATTTGAAAACATTTGGTGATCATGAAACAAAAAAAATATGACAAATAAGACCCAGGAATATCGAACAGCTAAAATCATCACATGGGACAACATTCCTCTCACAAAACCCCAGCAAGTCTTCTCAGTTCCCAGAGATATACAAATCGTTATTAAAAGAAGAGGTGATGACATTTTACACAGTCCCAACATAATTTTTTTTAAATGGGGTTGTATTTTATAAAATCTACAGAAGGCACAATGCACCAATATACCTTTCCCCATTAAGATTTTTTTCCTTAATCATGTTTGAATTCTCATCCTTAACTCTGACTTCATTTCACTTAAAAGCGACTTCATTTTTCTTGCATATACAGTCCTGAAGATGTTCCGCTGTTACGGATGATACATTTTATCTGCAGCTCTGTAATTCAGACAAAAAGAGAAATAGAAAGTGAGAAAGAGAGAGAGAGAGAAAGAAAAAAATTTCACACTTTTGACTGATATAAAATTCAATTAAATCTATAAGCAGTTGCTCAGACCTCAGCTAGCTCCAGGATCTCTCAGGAGATGAAATCTGAAATCCGTGCAGTAAAGCTGAAATGAAACACTGAGGTTATTGTACAGAGGAATCCCATGAAACTGCTGAATCAATACACAGAATACACTTCAGCACAAAAAAAAAAATCCAATAATAATCATAAATAAATTAAAATCTAAAATGCATTGGCAGGTTATAGGAAGCTTTAAAGGTTACACAGTGGTAACACTGGAGACTCCTTCCATACCTGTTAAATAAATGTATGCTTACATAAAACTTGACATAAAAAACCTTTTCATACAAATCCATGTGCAAGTGGTTATTATTGTACATTTTCGTTCAAGGATATAACAGCTTCTACTCAAGAATACACTTTTTGAACTACTTCACAAAGCTGTTTATTCAACAGCATCAAGTGTTTCTGTTCAAAGACTTACATGGTGTTTAGTAAAGGAATGACAGCTCAAGGCTAGGCCACTTTTGCAAAAAATTTGCAAGTCAAAACACACATGCACTCTGGCTTAGGTTTAAACAAGTTCCAATTAGTGTGAAGTGTTAAAGACTATATGTAAATAAAAAATAAATAATTATTGTTAGGTCAACTAGGTAATTCTAGGGTCTTGGTCATGTGTTTGTCATCTGCTTTAATACATACTATTGGTATGTATGTGTGAATTTCTCAGGGCCAAATAACATGACGCTACACCTTAAAGAATTTTTTTCTGAATACAGAAATACAAAATACAGAGACAATGAAATAAAGTTAACCTTTTAATCAAAGTAGTGAAGTGTTAGCTAATTGTTAAATATATAAATGATATTCTGAGTTGTTAACTAGCATTTAAAGTGTACTTTCTAGATGTAAAACCTGTAGCATAGTATCTTTTGTTTGTAAAGTGATCTTTTTCTCCAGACTTTAATCCTTGTGATTTAATGCTAAACATTTTCCGACTGCATCCTGTGCTTTTATACCGGCCCTCTGCAGGACTTATTAACATGCCTATCGCTGTAAGCATTTTTAATAACTAATCGCTGAAACTGATAATCTAACTCATGCAAATTTATGCAAAGTGAGCTCAGGGGGAAAAATCAATATTCTTCAAGAATTCACAGTAATTTGAGCAGCTCGCATTCTCTACGCAGGGATTGAAATTCTTCTGCAGCTCTGCTTACATTGAAAATGACGTACGTTTCATACATTTTATACATGCGATTAACAAAATCACTGAGGTTGATTAACTTATGTCTTGAATAAGAAAAACAAATAAACAAACTAAAAAAAAAAACAGAAAAACACAGTATACACTACACTTCAGCAAACATAATTATGCTAAACTACACTACAGCTACCAATACCTTGCTACCCATGTTCTCATGTTTTACAGTATGTGTGTGTGTGTGTGTGTGTGTGTGTGTGTGTGTGTGTGTGTGTGTGTGTGTGTGTGTGTATGTGTGTATGTCTGAAGGTAAAGACCTGCAAAGGTTGGTCAAACCGCCCCACTGGCACCAAAATATTAGCCATTGACCACCTTCACCACAGCAGATATCTGCGCAGAGCTCACAACATCATCAAAAGCTCCTCACTTTCCAGTCACAAACCGTTACACCTCCTTCAATTAAGCTGAAGATACAGGAACATATGCACTAAAACCAGCAGGTTCAGGGCCAGCTTTTTTCCATCCACCATCACCCCAATGAACTCCACAATGCATTGTTAGAATATTATATAAACACTGTGTATAACATCTGAACAGTTGTACATACAATGTACATACTGCATACTTTAAATGTATATACCCTATACTCTTACAACCTTAACCCTCATTCTATACACATTTTATATGTATAAAAACACTTTTTTTATACTCTTTGTTCAATTAAAGTCTATTTAATTCATTATACTTTACTATACTACACTACAATATACTCTAATACTGCAATACACTTCATAATATTACTTTTCACTATACTTTATTATACTACACTTTACTAGATTACATTAGATTACATTGTCTTGTCATTGTGCAAAGTACACGTACAGAGTCAATAAAATGCAGTTAGCATCTAACCCGAAGTGCATAAGTGGCCAACTTACATATAAAACAGTAGATAAATACGGTATAAAATAAGGGGTGAGGGTGAACAATGTATAGAAGGTTCACTAGGTAATAATATATGTTGGTATAATATGGAATATATAGTAATATACAATAAACAATATACTAAGCAAAGATTATGCATAGACAGACATGTCAGAAAATATATACTCAAATGACATGAAATAGTTATCTACAAGTATTAATGGATGTATAATACAGTATATACAGTATTAATATGGGTGGAATGTACAGTAGTGCAAATGTGAGTTAAGGATGGTGTGAAAAGAAATGTGTAGTGGATAAGGAGTATAAAAATATACAGAAGTGACAATGCAGTATTAAAATCGGCTGTTTAGTGCAGTAACAGCCACAGAAAAAAGCTATTCTTCAGTCTGTTTGTGCAGCTCTAAGGCACCTGCAGCCTCTGCCCGATGGGAGAAGGGTGAATAGTCAATGGTTGGGGTGAGAGGTATCTTTGATAATGCCCCTCACCCTTTGCAGACAGCGTTTATTGTAAATGTTCCCCAAGGTAGAAAGCTGTCCAAATGCTTTCCATGCGTTCACCCTGCCCAGGGTAGCACACACTTCAGAGGTGGAGCATATGAGTGGTCACCTGGTGATAGCTCTGCCTTGAGCATGGGCTCTATGTTCCCCTTTTTAAAGAAGTGATTGAGCTCCTCGGGGAGTGAAGCAGATAAAATAAGGGGTGAGGGTGAACAATGTATAGAAGGTGCAGTAGGTAATAATATATGTTGGTATAATATGGAATATATAGTAATATACAATAAACAATATACTGAGCAAAGATTATGCATAGACGGACATGTCAGAAAATATATAGAAATGTATAGTATAGAAATGTATAGAAAATATATAAAAGAACTGTGTAGTGGATAAGGAGTAAAAAATATACAGAAGTGACAATGCAGTATTAAAATCGGCTGTTTAGTGCAGTAACAGCCACAGAAAAAATCTATTCTTCAGTCTGTTTGTGCAGCTCTAAGGCACCTGCAGCCTCTGCCCGATGGGAGAAGGGTGAATAGTCAATGGTTGGGGTGAGAGGTATCTTTGATAATGCCCCTCACCCTTTGCAGACAGCGTTTATTGTAAATGTTCCCCAAGGTAGAAAGCTGTCCAAATGCTTTCCATGCGTTCACCCTGCCCAGGGTAGCACACACTTCAGAGGTGGAGCATATGAGTGGTCACCTGGTGATAGCTCTGCCTTGAGCATGGGCTCTATGTTCCCCTTTTTAAAGAAGTGGTTGAGCCCCTCGGGAAGTGAAGCAGAACTAGTTGGTGGTGCCACGCTGGGTGGTTTAATGTCAGTGACGGCCTGAATCCCTTGCCACATTTGTCAGGGGTCAGCAGAGTCTGTCAGCAAAGTGCTCCTCAAGCCGCTGTTTATATACATGTTTGGCTTTGCAGATTTCCCTCCTCCTTCAGGCTCTGACCACGCTGTAGGCCTCCCGATCTCCAGACCTAAAGGCATTGTTGTGTGTTGCATCACATTACACTATAATATTCTTCATTACAATACACCTCACTGCACTCAATAATATGTTGCTACATTATAATTTACTAAACTGTACTATAATACACTTCACTACATTTCACTATAAATCACTTGATTGTGATACACTGCACTACACCACACAATGCTAGACTTCACTATATTATTCTTCATTAAAAAACATTTCATTAGAATATGCTATTATACTACTGTTTATTTTGCAATGTTTCACTGCACTTTCACTTTATTATATGTCACTATACTTGTACTAACTACACTAAACTTCAGTATGTGGTTAACTGTGTCTTTACACTACAATTCCCAAAACTGTAATGCATTACATGACACTATACTTGTAATAATTCCCCGAGCCTTTATTTTACACTACAGTACTTCACTATAATGTAATATTTTAGTTTATTATTTCTTACACAAAATTTAATTTTATTACACTTTAATACATTACACTTCACTACACTGCACTTTATACACTGCACATCATCTCACCTGGCTGTATTTCACTGCATTACTTGTCATTACTCTATATTCTACTACTCATATTTTAATGTTGTTTGTTAAATAAATTATTTAAAGTACCCCACAAAAACAAAACAAACCAGAGAAGATAAAAAATGCAGTATATGTATCTTGCTGGTACAGGATTGCATCATGAAGTACATGATGGCTTTGAGCACCACAGGCTGTTTAACTCCACCTGGTCAAGTTCAACTTAAGGGATTGCTTCACTGTGTGAGAAGTTTTCTTTTGTATTACTTCTTGGAGTAGTTAAATATGGAATATGTAACAGAGTGGGGTGTATTAGTTTTATGTTTGTTTGTCTCTTCCCAACACATGGACTTCTTCTCTTCTCACAACTTTGTGTATTGTCAGGGAGCACCCTGCTTCTTCTCACGTGTGCATGGAGCCTATCGCCATCGTACTGATTTCACACACCTGTCTCTTGTTACACACACCTATATAAGCACTTCTCTCACTCCACTCCAGCGTCCGTTATTGTTTCAGTGTGGACTCTGTGTGTAACTCTGCGAATCAGTTATTAAACTCTGTTTGCTGGTGCTTTCGGCTTCCGCCTCTATCACTGCCGCCTAACATGTATGTTCTTACATCCTCTTTTCTTAAAGATCAAGTTCTTAATTTCTATATTTCCCTCTGCATCAGGCACATTAGGAATTCATCTGCACCTCGAGGGCAAGAGTATGTTTAAAAAATCTGCACCTCAGATGTTGATGGTGTTATGTGTTTCTACTTCGTTCGAAATAAAGATTGACTCCGTGACAGATATGCAATCTCCTGATCTGTCTCTCCAACCGTGATTCTCCACCGATTTTCAAGTAAATTTCTCTTCACTCAGGAGTACAATTCCTTTTTTCTATATTAACATGCTTTCTTGTACCTTTTCAGTGTACTGGCTCATTATTCAGGACTGGACAGAATTCATTTCACACCAGAGAGAGCTTGTCTTATTAACTTCCATAATAAAAAAAAAAAAAAAGGAACAGACTTTTATACTGTAGTTGGTATAGAGAAAGACATAACTAGTGGCTAGTTGGACAATCATAATCATGTCTCTTCAGCTTAGGTCTTGTTACATCTACTTTTATTCTCCTACCTCCTTTCCCACAACCTACTGTCCTGCCTGTCGATTAAATAAATTTCTCTGTTTGGTGTATTGGCAGCAATTACTGGTTTAAGCCTGTGAACAAGCTTTAAATACACACATCTACAAATTTGTCACATTCTTTATAAAAAAATAAAAATAACAGCTACAAAAAACACTGAGTTGTTTATTACAGCACAGCATTGCAACAATGATCAACTTCTTTAGTACTTACGTAACCTCTCCAGGTTACGTATCTAACCATGGTTCCCCGTGGAAACGAGACTCTGCGTCAACAACTTTGGGAACGCTTCTGCGATGTCCGCGAAGGGATGCGGGCAGTGTGGCATGGAGATGCAGCGTCTCGTTCCCTCAGGGAACCATGATTACATACGTAACCTAGAGATGTTTCCCTTCAGGGACTCGAGCTGCGTCAACAACACTTTGGGAATGAGTGTCCAATAATGCCAGACTGACCAATCCCTGCTTAGTGTGGATGGGCACAGCTAGGTCGAAGGACTGAGGGGCCAGGAGTGGCACTAAGGTCAAGGCTATAAAACCTGACAAAGGTCAGCAGGCATTGCAGATGTCTTAGAAAGAAACTTTATAGGACAAAGCCTTAGAGGCTGCCACACTCCAAGTAGAATGAGCTCTGACCCCGAAAAGGAGCGGGAAGACCAGAGGACTCATAGGAGGATGAAATAGCATCCACAATCCACCTGCTGAGCGTCTGCTTGTTTGCAGGGAGACCTCTCCTGGGAGGGCCAAATCAGAGGAACAGCTGCTCCAACTTCCTTCACAGTTCCGTTCTGTGGACATATGTGTCCAGTGCTCGCAATCTATATCCAGCATGGCTCAGCATGGGACACTACCTCTAATAGCTACTCAAAGGGGACTGTGTGAGGGGTTATCTCTGAGGACTCGCAAAGCTCCACCCTCCCTCAGAGGAAGAGAGGCGGAGCTTAGTGCTCTCATAGCAAGGAAAAGAAAGCACCAAATAGCATGCTTCCGGACCTTTTGCCACAATGCTGGACCAATGCACAATGCAGAGATAACATGCTCGGATGACATGACATAGTTATGTACAATTATGTGTGTTGTATGATACAGTGTATACAGAATAAACAAGTTATGGATGAGCAAAAATGCATAGTGGATTAAAAAAAAAAAATGACAAAGCAGTAGTGTGTTTTGACATTGTATGATGATCAGCTGTTCAGCGCAGTAACAGCCACAGGAAAAAAATATATTCTTCTGTCTGTTTGCGCTGCTTATTTCTGAAGGCCATATGTCAATATGTGATGTGACAGCTGAAATCTGACTGGATAGAAACTTCAACAAAGAAATACACTCGGTTGTGCTGCTCCTTGCAAAAGGGCCATGAGAAGGGTAAAAAAGAAAGAAAGATGTACATCTTTGTGTGGTTTGGATGAACAAATGGGAAAAACATTACAATTCATTTTAAGACCTGGACCTTTACACTTAGACACTTTATTTCTTTACTGAGAGCTGAAAGTCCTTGGTCAAGCGATCAATGCACCAATTCTTAATCGCCAGCTTTGAGTCAAAGTCGCTGGACTAAAGATGTTTTAATGAATTTCCTTGAGCCCCTAAAGCAAACAATTGCAGTGTATGAGAAAGAATATATGGCTAATTGAAATCTTGCTCTGTGCTCAACCATCTCAAGGAATGGCAGTTTAAAGATCTTTTTTTTTATTCTAAATAGAAATAAAAGCACACTCATGGTGGTGTTGTTCATTAGTAAAAATGTGGGTGTGTCAGTAATTAGAAATAATGAACAGCTTCCAATGAGCTTTACTTTGTCTAATCAGTGTGACTGGACATATTGGCACAGTGTAATATTTGCTGTATATGATTCATTTTGTAATGAAATACACAGTCAACTGTGATAGTGCTCTGGGGTTTTGGCCTCACTTATGAAATCAGTCAAAATGTAACGATTCAGTGGTGCTTTAGTATTTCAATCTTTGCATTTCCTTGCATTTCAGGTCTCACCTGCTCATCTGTATGCTCTACTCAAACAAATTGAATGTCAATGTAAAGGATTTTATGCATATCATCTGGAAGATAGCTGGGCCAAATATTTTGCTGTAACTCAGTGACAATGCACTGTGGAGCTGCATTGCATTCTGGGTACCTGTGTCCGCTGTTTTCTCTAACATCTCTTCTACTTTTTAACAACTAACTATTTAGGTGCTAGACTTTAAAATGGCAAAGTGTTTACAATTTTACATTTTTCTTTCACACACCATCATGAGGCAAGAACAAAAATTTCCCCCCTTGATATGAGCCATTTTTGTCACCTCAGAAAGCACTTCTGCTACCTTGTACAACCAGAATTTCCATCCGTGAGCAAAAATGTAATTCGTCTCGCTCAGACATCATCCATTTGTCCAGAGATCGAACCTGGTTCCTGAGAGACACACTGACAAAGACATCTCACAACTCCCTTATTCTGTAATGACATCAGAGGTCTCATAATAAAACTCTTAGAAATCTACTTGAAATCCAGTTTGGAAAACGCTATAGGGGTTGGAGAATTTATTTATAAGCTGTGACTCTGTCCTTATTCTCGAAAACAAGTCAATAATAATAATGGTATCAACGCAAAAGCATTATAAAGCATGATATATAATACAAATAAGATTGTTGGGATCAATATTAAGCATTAAGCATAGGCATTGAGTGTAAACAGTTGCAATCAATTTGAATGCTGAAAAAACCTGAAACCTAAATAAAAGTTTACTTTCATATATGAATGCCTAAAAATAACAGCTGACAAACTGTATTATATATAGTACACTGCCCTTCACTAATAAATTTATAGGGCTGCCAATAACTGTGGCACACACATATTGAACAAAAGTTTATTATTCTTTTTTTTATAAAACTGCATTGAGTTTGGAGTTGTTTGAAATCCCTGAGAGTATTTTTGTGATTTCTTTTAATAAACGGATAAAACATTTATACAATTTTTCAAAGCTTTGTTTGCTCATATTTGTCAAGTTTGAAAATATTAGTGAAGGGCACAGTATGTATAGTATGCTATATATAAAAAAAGTGATATTATGCTTCCTATCTATTTACAGTTATGGAAGATCCATGGAACAAGTGACTTCCTGTTTACCCTCATGCAGCTACACTATATGGCCAAAGGTTTGTACTCACCAACCTGCTTGCGCTTTTCAAACATCCTATTCCACATTTAGTCCAGATTTGAAGAAATTTCTTCCAGGAAGATGTTTCACTTGATTTTGTAGTGCACTTTTGGAGATTTGTGGTCATTCAGCCATAAAGTCAGGTACTGATGTAGGGTAAGAAGGTCTGGGGTGCAGCATTCCAATTCATCAGGTTTTACGTCTGCCAGCTCAAGTGAAGGAAAAATGTATTGCTACAGCATCCATACATACTGTATTATACAGTAGTGTGCCTGGGGAATGACCACATGGGTGGAAAAATCATACATTAATCCTTTTTTTTTTTTAAATATATTATATAAACACTAAAAGTTCAATTTAGTTTGAGTTATGAGAAGTGGTAGCTTAGTGGTTAAGATGTTAAATGTTTTGCCGGAGGGTTATGGTTGCAAAACCCAGCATCATCAAGCTGCCACTGCTGAGCCCTTGAGCAAAGCTTTTAAGTGCAACTGCTCAGTTGAATAACTAAGACATTTATTTTATTATATGTCACTCTGAATGAAAGCATCTACCAAAATGATGTAAATTTTAAGTTATTAAACAATTTTTATATTACCTTTGTATTAGTTTTCTAGTCTTTACCATATTGATGAGCATGTTGGATTGAAAGTGTAGGTGCATCGATCAGGTCTGCATTCATTCGCTTCTGATTTTATTCTTTAGCATTAGCTTATTAAAAATGTAATTACTCCATAGCCATTATCACAGTAACATTATAATCATTACCCATAATCCTCTAGAAACCTGATTTTGTTATATTTTAGTCTTAGGCCCCTTTTTTTATTAAAATCCAGCTTATAATAGTATGAGACAGGTTTCAAAGGAAAAATGCTGCCTGGTTATTTGATTTACGTGGGGATAGGTATGAAATCTGTGCAATGGAGGGGTGAAGAATATTTGTACAAATTCATTTCCAAAATTGCATTAATAATGTCTGCAAAACAGAAACTATTATAATATTATTAAAGCTTAGGACCTTCTCATACTCACTTAAAGCACCCCAGAACCTATACTCTATATTTAGACAAAACTATTGGGTCACTATTAAGTTTTCCAGCCACATGTTGTTCTCCCCTAAATTGTTACCACAACCATAAGTTGAAGTCACACAGTTGTAGACGATGTCTTTGAATGTTTACCTGTTACAGCCTGACAATGCCCCTGTGCGCAAAGCCAACTCTATGAACATATAGTCATTTAGTCATCCCTTCTCCATCCTGTGTTCTTCTTTCCACCTACCACCTATTTCCGGTTCTCTTCCATTTTCTTCTGTTGTCTCCGCTCATCCTATATTATCTTCTGCTTCTTTAATGTTCCTTTTCTGTCTTTTTTCTTCTTTTCCTTTTTTTCTCTTCTCTTCTCTTCTCTTCTCTTCTCTTCTCTTCTCTTCTCTTCTCTTCTCTTCTCCTATATTTCCTTATTTTCTCATCCTTTCCTCTAATTTCTAATCTATTTTTCTCTATTTTTCTTCTTTGCTCCTTCCCTCTTTTCTTCTTTTCTTTTTTCAGCTTCACCCCATCCTTTTCACTCAACAATAATGCATCACAATGTGTCAGAGTTAATTTTTATGAACATAACATTTTTCTCCATACAGCAGGTCCTGCAGTGTTTCATTTCTCTTATACTCCTGCAATGTATCAGTTTCTGTTTCAATTTACTTTAATTAGTGTTATAGACTGTTGGCAAAAAAACAATTCGAAAATGTTACTTCCTCTTCTCACTTTTATTATAGCAGTTAATTAAACATTCATTTTCGCTCCATCTAAGTGTTTTATCTCTTACGAAGTTAACAATAAATTAATACAAATGAATGAATTTAGGAATATAATCTCTAATTGCATTTTTTCCCAGGTCCAGGCACATCGTTATTAGCTTACAGTTTAACTGTTAAATAATGAGTGTATAGACTGTATTGTTAAAGATAAAACCACTTCACACCTTTTTCGTGAGTTTCTCAAAAAATACGCCTCACGATGAATCTGTCGTAAACAAGGGTTAATTTTATTAGTTAATTAATGTGATAATAAGTGCTGATCTACTCCATCACATACTGTATACACTCACAACTCCCTTTATTATAGTCAATTCCTCCTTTATCCTCTTCTCATTCCTCCTTCCCTTTTTCTTTTTTTTACTTCTTGTCCTGACCTTTTATTATCTCTTCTTCTAGTACTGTACCTCTTTATCTTCTTCCTATTTCTGGTCTTCTTTTTTTAATCTGTGCTTCACTATTTTCCCCTTTCCTGTCCTGTCATTTGCTTATCTCTCCTCTTGTCTATTCTTTCTCCTCTTCTCTCCTTTCCTTTCCTTTCCTTTTCTTTCCTTTCCTTTCCTTTCCTTTCCTTTCCTCTCCTCTCCTCTCCTCTCCTCTCTATAAGGAAACATTTGAAAGTAAACCGTGTGATTTTGTCACATATTGATTACTTTTTGCACATGACGAACCGACCACACGGGCCAGCTTCCCTCCCCATGTGCATTATTGAGCCTTGGTTGGCCATGACCATTATCATAGATACTGACCATTGCAGACTGGGAACACCTTATAAGAACCGAAATTTTGAAGATGCTCTGCCCCAGTCATCTAGCCATCACAAATTGGCCCTTGAAGAGATGGAGAGATTTTAAGTGAAATTCACTTCATCTGTCAGTGGTCAGAATGTTATGCCTTCTCTGTGTGTGTATATATATGTATATATATATATATATATATATGGTGTGTATATTATGATTTACTTATTTTTAAATTAATCGTTACACATTACTGATTAATTTTTGTGTGTGTGTCTCACATGGTCACTTGCATAAACCGGATTCTTTGCACATTATTGATTTTTTGCATGTGACCCAAACGATTTAGATATTTTTCATGATTAGTCACATATTACTGATTAGTTTCCACATGACACATGATTCACTTATTTGGTGTGTTCCTCATTCATTATTGATTTATGTTACATGCTTTACATGCAATTAATGAATTTTTTCAAGTGATTTTATATACCTGACTGCATCTGTATTGGGACTAGCCCTTTCCCCTGATGCCCATTCAGACATAATCTAACTACCCTGCCTGCTTTTCGTTAAAACCTCTCAGCAGAGTTTTATGTCCTATTTGCGGATTTTACCTGATTAGACGTTCCGCCACGGGAGGAGAAAGGCATCTGAACAAATTAATCCTGGAAACACGGTAGAAAAGCCCTCATTTGAAGCTTTTAATGCCACTGCCATTCACAGCCATGCTGAAGCTCTGGATTAAATCTCCAGAGAGCGATTTTATGGCAACTTTTATGAGTGTGTATGAGCAGGATAAACAGGAGAGGTTTTATTTCCCTGTATCGAATGTTGAGAGCGGGAGCATGAGTCCCGAATGAATGCTTCAAACTAGATGCCTAAATATTTAGAGAAAGATTTGTGTTTATGCAGAACATAAACACTTTTACAGTGTGATAAATGTCATACACATTATTATATAATAAATTGTGACTAACTTAAAAAAAAGTATGAATAGTAATTAGATGCCTAAAGGGCCAACTAATGGAAAGCTAGCAGAAACCAATTATTAGCACAGGAAAATTTAGCTAAGCATAGTGTTCACCTAGGACATTTCATTTTTTTTTATTTTTTATTATGGAATATTTTTCTGAGGTCATTATATGGAAATTGTGGACAGTTGAACGTAGGATTCCTACATGCCTTAATGCCTAATGCCTGAACATTATATTCCATTCTATTCTGTTCCATTTCAATCCATTCCACTCCAAGGGTGTTCAAAAGGGTTGAGTTCAGAGATCTGTATCAGGCCATTTAAGATGTTCCACTATAACCCATGTATACCATGTCTGCATGGAGTTGGCTTTGTGCATAGAGGCATAATTGTAAATAAAAGACATCCTATATAATTATGTAGGACAATTCATGTGACCCAATGTCTTGGTCATGTGGTGTAGCTCCTGGACAATTTTACACTTATGGTAAAATATTATACGGCAGTTAAACAGCAAATGTAGAAGCTGAAAATCATATTATTGGAAATAATTATTTTTTCTCAAGCTGAGAACAAAACCCAATAATGAATAAGGTGTTCCTTATACAGCTTTTCTGCATCAGTTGTTTTACTTTTCATTTATTTAAGATATGTTTTGCACTGGCATATTTTAGAATATCCGGACAGTATTTTTATTTGTAAAGCTACGAAAGACAAAATCCAGGTTCTTTTTGTAAAATTGTTGTCACACTAAAATGCAATAGTTTAAACCCCACCGTTTATGACAGCACTTTAGTTTATATTTATGGCTAAGATATTAATGCTTCGCTATGTAAGTTTAGCTTTGAAATTTCATATTCAATATCTTCATATATTGCGACAATGCATCACCCAAGACGCCTCGGTGTGTTTATAGTATTTGTCCAGCATTTCATTCTGTTGTTATATGGTGTTTTTGCTGCCGAGGGTTGAGAGAGTAAATAAGCCAGTAAATGTGCTGACAGCCTTGTTAAATCCTGTGTAAGACAAGGCGAGGGAAGAAGACATATTTTGCGTTGCGGGATGGGAGGCACTGTGAAGAATTTGGCTGCTGATCTGATAAGGGCTACGGCGTCTCTGGGAATTGTGTGACAGAACTTGGAATTGCAGCCAGGTCAACTCACTGGTGCGTCTCTTTCTGGTGTAAAGTGGGATACAGGAGGCCCGAGTACAGTGATAGTGCCATTCCGAGAGAGAAAAAGATGATGCTCGAGCACTGACTACGAGCACCAGACTGGATTGATACACTATGTGGACAAAAGTTTGTGGACACCTGAGCATAATATGCATATGCACTTTTTGAACTTCCTATTCCACATTTGCTGTAATATTAATCTGCTCTCATGGAATGTAGCCCCACTATTTTTTGTTTGTTTGTGTGATTGTGGTGATTCGTGCTCATTCAGCCACAAGGGTGTAAGTTAAGTCAGGTACTGATTTAGGTTGAGAAGGCCTGGGGTGCAGTCAGTGTTCCAATTTATCCCAAAGGTGTTCAGTAGGGTTCAGGTCAAAGCTCTATAGCAGACCACTCAAGATATTCCACTCCACATATGGCTGGAATGTCAGGTGTCCCAATACTGAAATCCATATACACCGATCAGGCATAAAATTATGACAGCTGACAGACGAAGTAAATAACACATGATCTTCATCATGGCTTCATGTTAGTGGGTGGGATATATTGGGCAGAAAGTAAACATTTTGTGTTAGAAGCAGGAAAAACATGCACGCTTAAGGAGTGAGTTTGACAAGGGCCAAATTGTGCTCTGTAGACGACTGGGTCAGAGCATCTCCAAAACTGCAGCTCTTGTGGGAGGTTAATGGTCTGCAGTGGTCAGTATCTATCAAACGTTTTAAGTGGAGCAGTGGTGAACCGGCAACAAGGTCATGGGTAGCCAAGGCTCATTGATGCACGTGGGGAGTAAAGGCTGGTCTATGTAATGCTAGTTCTAATAAAAAGGTATACACAGTGCATTGCAGTTGGTTGTGTATAAGACAGCTGAGCTATAGCCAAGTCAGGGTGCCCACGCCCATCATAATGTTATGCCTTATCGGTGTATTGTACAATTCATGCAACTGCAATATCAGCAATCTTATTACCATGAACATTTTAGGATTGTTCAATGCATAATTTTGTTTCTTCAGTTCTGAACTAGTAGTTTGCATTTTATTTTACACTGAAAAACACTTTTTTTCGTTCTTTGATGGATAAACAAAAGCAAGCACCAGGGAACTTGTAATAATGGTTCTCTGCATGCAGCGCTAAACTCCATCACTACAGCCGCAATCTGTGAAAAGTCATTCCTCTAAAGGACATCTTTAATAATGTTTTTTGTGAAAAACCTGCCCAACTTTCTTCTCTCAGAAGGACCAGACATGCCTGGTCAATTTTCCGAGGTTCACAAAAGGTTAGGTTTGAGTGAAACCAGCAGGACCCATGAGGCTTTCTTCTCCAAAACTCCTCCAATGCCTAGAGAGGAAAACTTATTTTGCTGACACATGATTACTGCGAGGGATTATGGGCTTATACAAGACTTAATATTTCCAGCACCAGCAGCACCAGCCCTTGATTTGTTAGAAGATTTGGTGTGTGAAAGTAGAGAAAATTAGTCAGATGGGTGATTTGCAAAATGTAGGTTCTGAATACAGAAGGTGTATTGATGGCTATGATTTTTTTATCATGTTTTATTAATTCTTAACCATAAAAAGGTTTGTTATGCATAAAGAAAAATACATAATTTAATACAAAATGAAAGCATGAAAATAAATCTGGTTCGAATGTGAACACCTCATAATTTTTTTTTTTTTAACTTTTTGTAGTTTTCTCAAACGTATGGGTCCCCCTATCTGCATCACCCTTGCTTAAGTTTTGCTTTGGGAAATATCTTTTGCCTTCAACTGATTTAAAATTTAGCACGGATATATTTTTTCTACTTTTGCCTGAAGCTGTTTAAACCCAGAGAGTCAGAAGTACCAAAATATTATCCACTCTAAATGTTAAACAATTCATGTTTTTTTCAGTATTGATGTTCTACTTCTTTATCCAGAATCCCAAAATCGTCTATATTTTTTTTTTATCCTCGCAGTCATAGTTTTTTTTCCTGGAGTCGCTTTCAGTGCATCTAACTGTAGCACTAGAAATGGAATCTTGGCACATTTATAATGCAATCAGCTGCATCCATCACACCACAAATCACACATCCAGGACTGGCCACATCCGTCTGATGCAATTGCTTTGGCCAAAGACCAAATCTAAATGGGGCTGAAGCTAGTGAGGACAAAATAATTCCAATGCAGGTCTTTCGCAATGAATAACGTGCTGTTTATTCTGTAAAGCAAAGATTCAGAGAATCTGTAAATTGGGCTGCTCTTGTTGTAACACCAAATGCTAAGATAAACCATGGCAAATTAGCTTTGTAAACCTCAAGGAGATTCACAGGGAAGCCCAACAGCTGACAACTTTGCTTTAAGTTTGGCATTTTAGTTTGAGATTATCACTCACATATTCATATCCAAGCTAATTAAATGTCAAGTGATTAGCAGAAAAGTTCACGGTTAATAAGAATCAAGGCACATGGGACCGATCGCCTCTGATGTCTTCCATTAAGCTGTCATTCCTGAGAAAATGATCTGTGATTAGTTATAGCATGGGGGTTATTTAGCTCGTTAATTCATCAGTGAATTGATGTGCACAGCATGAAAATGCTAAACTGGATGCATCTATTAAATTGAGGGCCGACCTCAACAAATTTTTATTATTTGATCTTAACATGCATCTGCAATAAACATAAAATCTTTTTGTAAATATTGAATATTTGTGGATAAGTGATTACTGGCTAAAAAAAAAAAAAATTATAACTGAATGTAAACAGATTAATGTTACAGTCAATGTACTCATCTGCTGTGGTAAAACCGGAGCTCAGTTCTTGAACTGTGTTTCCTGATTGATCAACAATATCGTTGTCTATGAAATGAATTGTATGCAACAACAATTATTTTGTTCTGGGCTTATTCTTCATGACTTCATGACTGAGGATCTTGACAATCCAGGAGACAATCCATTTTTCAAGGTTGTCTCCCAACTTTAGCACTGTATCAGGTAAGTCCAACTGGACAGAAAATTAGTAAATTGATAGGCAACTCTTAATTCTCCTTGGGTGTCAATAAGAAATGCTAATGATGCCTTGTGATGTATTAAGTATTATTAAGGTGTAGATCAACCTCAAGACCAGGGTTCCTGTGATAATCTTTGGTGGCACCACTAACCAGACCTGGAGCAAGTGCCTAACAAAGATAACTTACTCAGAAACAAGCCATCTACTTTCAGCTACTTTCGGGTTAATTCTCTTGTGGTTTTATTATTCATTTGAATGGTGTAGCCTGCAGTTCATCCTGCATTCAGCAGAAGCTATGTAGCAACAGACTGGCACCCACTCATGTCCAGCTTTAAAACCTCACTACTATAAACAGATTCAATAAATAAATACATATCCTGTGTACATGAAGTGCAAATGATCATCAAATGATGACAGCAATAAAAGTAAAACAACTCATGCGATAACAGGTACTGCCCCTAAAGGCTATTATTTTTTATTAATGATTACAGTTTACACTTAAACAGGGATAAACAAGGACAGAGATGTGAACTGTCACCAGAAAATTAATAATCAGTGTAGAATTTGTCACCAAGATGACAAACACAGTTTAATAACTGGTGTCAAACAACAGTTACGATTTCTCTGCAGTCAGAAACCAGTCAGAAATTGTTGGCAAATCCTCTATCGCATATACATACTAACTCATCTACTTCTGTAATACTGAGATTATTTCTCATACCAGTCTTAAGTAGGCTATTCACCATGAGGACAAGAGTTAAAAGATCAACCATAAAGCCAAGGCAAATGCCCAATATGATGCTACCACCACCTTGCTTCATTGTGGAGATGTTGTTCTAAGTGTTCAGTGTTCGGTTTTATCCAAAGGGCAAAAAATGTACAGGTAGTGAGTTTCAGAGTTTTTGGTCAAGTTAGTAGGCAGATCAACAAAGAGAACGGTTGACTTTTTCCTAAGGCAGCTCGGGACATGTCAGGACATTTAAACATGAAGTGATGTGATGTGACACAGTGACTTTGACATATGGTTCCTTTGACATCATTGACAGACTGTGTCGTAGTTTCACTCCAGGCAATTTGTGTCCTGAGAGCCTCCAACTCAAACAGGAATCGTGCCAAATTCCCAAAATTCAGAGCTCTACTTCGAGAAGCCAGGCAGCATTTTGACTGGTGATGCATTTGTCAGAATGAAGCTCTGAGCTCGGTGAGACTCATTAACTCTGCTCAGTCAGTGGTGCTGCTCTTTTTTTAACCTTCCAACCCATGAAGATTCCAGCCTCCACTTTTACTGTTGGCCTGAGAGGACGTCTTCATCTTTGAATTACAGGGAACCGGGTTGGTCATTAGCTGCACACGTTCCCCCAGTTTGTGCCAAGACCGTGCTGCCCTTGTGACAGAGAGCTGGAGCAGAGATTTTGTCTCTGCACATGACCAGGCACATTCCACTGACAAACTCAAGAGGAATTCCCCATTAAAATCTGATCAAATATTAAGGGGGCTGAAATTGTGTAAGAGTTAAGTGGAAAAGAATATGCCCAGTGGTTAAAGTCAAGTTGAGAAATTATAATGATATACTTTGTAAGTACTGTATTTTAAGGAGAGTCTGTTTTAGCTAGTCACATTTTTTTCATAGGATTTAAATAAAATACACAGATTATTTAGCAAGTTACCAAACGGACTAAAGATATACTGAAAAATTTTAAGGAATACAGACTGTTTATCTAATCTTTTACATGTCTACTAATGTAGGACCCCAGACTGAATAAAAGGCTTTTTACAAGGACATTTTCAGCCTTCAGACTAGCAAAAAGACTCATTGGTGTAAAATATATATGCATTGTCATATATTGCCTACAGTTTTTTTGTTATATGTGCACATAAGCTTCAAAAGAAGGAGAGTGCTAGAAAATGTTTAATACTGCTTAGCAATATGTTCATAAATCAGTAAATATATATTGCTGACCCAGTCTCTGGAGCAAGAACCAGGAACCAGGTATAATTATTGCATTTATAGTCCTAAACCCTGTAGGCGAAGGCATAATTTGTCATATAAAACATGAAAAATACATCGTCGATTCAAGTGTAGTGGGCTTAAGTGTTAAATAATTACACAGTAGTGCCGCAGGTTCCTTTCGCAGAATGCTTCAAAGCGCCCCAGCTCCTGTTTTGACAGGGAAAAAAGCCTTGTGTTTTTTTTTTTCTCCGGCTATTTTCTTGCCTTAATGCGTACCATTTTTTGCTGTCACCTGATATGAAAGCTGGCTCATAAATCTTATATCGCTGTTGCTCTCCGTGTCATTTTCTGAGCTTTTCTCAGTCCCAACACTTCCACTGAGATGCCCGGTGTGTTACCTGACAAATGGAGGTGGAAAAGAAATGATGTATTTGCAGCAATATCAAGCCCCAAGGTGCATAATGAAATGATAAGCTCTGGTACAAAAGGCACACACCAGATTCTAGGTCTTTTTCAGATAAAAAAAAATAGTAGTAGGAGCAGCTCATCAGGGTGTCTCATTAAGTAATTGTAAGCAAAGTACATACAAAGAACAGTAGTTGTGAGCAAACCCCAAAAAAATCTAGCTTTAAGCTGTTCATATAGCTTTTAAATTTCAAGATTTTTATTTAACTATTGTTTTTATCAACAAATGTCCTAAGCATTAGGACATTATTTTAAAAGCATTACCTCATTGCTGTTCCTTATCACAGGTGAGTAAGGGTTTAACAGGAAACAGGTGCAGTCCCTGGATTGTACTACAGCATATGTTCAACACGGTTTAGTTGTGTGCTTAAGACTACTCCAACATGCCCCTTGTTAAAAAAAACCTAATAACCAATGTATTCTGTTTAGCCAGTACTGTTAAACACGCCTTCGCGAGTTGGACCAAGTGCTAATGAATAAAAATTGAAACACTTGGCTATAACAATTAACAGTAATTTGACTGATTACAGTTTTATTATGTGCTAACTGTTGATTATATTACATGGCTCCAGAAAAAGGTATATTAAAAAAGAATGCAATGTATTTAAAAAAACTGATAAGATTCTTGTTTTTTCACTTGTTATTTGTTATATGCAAGTAAGTTGGAAGATTTTAAAAAGTTTAATTGAAAATTAATAATTAAAAGCAGGTTGTGATGAATTCAAGGCATTATTGTTAACGCACTGGGAAACATTAGTGGGTTCTAGTGCAATTTGCCAATGCTTATATGTGTAGTTTTATTAGATTAAGATATACTTTTTGGTGCATTCATCGTTTCATTTAATGTGCCTTACATTTATGAAAAAACGTGTTGCTTTTATAGGAGGTGGTCATTCAAATTATATTGAGCACTTTGTGGCAATAATGTTTAGGTAGTCCATTTAGTCAAGTTAGATTCATTAGCAAAGCCGGTTCCCTTTCAGGAACTCGAGCTGCATCAGCAACGCTTTGGGAATGCTTGACCATGTTCTAAATTACGTGTGTAATCTGTCCAACGGAACAGCACAACGTCACTGGTGGGGTAACGTCATGACCAGGAAGCTAAAAGAACACATGCGGTGGAGACAGCGCTAGCTTCTGTTTGTTTAGGAAGTGCTCTGTGTGTGTCTTTTTCTACAAAAGGTAAGGTGCGGTAAAAATGTTAAGAATGGATAGCAAGCTATTCTGCTTGTGTGTCTGCTTGCTTGGGAGCAGAGCATGCTCATTCCGCTCTCGAGGGAGCATTCTGCTCTCATTGTTGCTGCATGCACATGCAGACGCGTGGTTCTCGTAGGGCACTCCTTGAGAAGGGGCACCTGCGCTCTGCATGGTTCTGGCCCCACTTCCAATGAGGCGAAGGGGCGAATAAGGTCATGGGACTTGCAGTTGGATCTGGTAGAGGGTTTGGAGATGGGCCTGTCTTGTTCTTCTGCCTCACCTGCCAGATCCAGCACTCTCTCCCAGGGTTCGCAAGCATGCCTTAAAGCGGTTTATTCC
The DNA here is from genome assembly GCA_024362625.1 of Silurus asotus. NCBI lineage: Eukaryota > Metazoa > Chordata > Actinopteri > Siluriformes > Siluridae > Silurus > Silurus asotus. The sequence continues at coordinate 5,647,553 of MU551584.1, forward strand.
CCATGTGAGGAGAAGAGATCATGGCGCTCCAGCTCTCCTTCTCTGAGGAGCTGGAGGGGATGGATGTCGGTGAATCCACTGTTACAAGTTCGCAGCCATTTTTTTGAGGAGCAGCTGTCTCCTGCATGAGTTGAGTCTATCCTCATGGACGTCAAGAGATTGAAAGAATAAATGTCTGCTTTGCCCAAAGTCTATGGAAAGGGCTTTATCGCTCATGGCACATCAACTGCGTGGAGATGCTGGCTGTGCTTCTAGCATTGAAGCATTTCCTTTCAGAGCTAAGGGACAATGATGTGCTGATCCATACAGACAAGTGGTCTCCTACATCAACCACCAGAAAGGGTCTGCACTCTCACCTTCTTTACAAGCTGGCATGACAGATCCTACTGTGGGCCCAAGAAAAGCTGCTCTCACTAAAAGCACTACATACCCCAGGGTGGTAGAATCAAGGAGCAGACACTCTTTGGAGGCAAGAACAGGGGCCCAGGGAATGGAGGCTCCACAAAGAAGTTGTGAAGAAAATATGAAGAAGATTTTACAGAGCACAAGTGGATCTGTTTGCAACTTAAGAGACATTGCACTCTCCCCTCTGGTTCTCCCTTACTCACCCAGCCCCTTTTGGGCTGTGGAGGCTGTGAGCCCTTAGCTTAGCTACTAGTCTTTCGGCCAACGTCGTAGAGACCATCGTCCAATCCAAAGCTCCCTCCACAAGGAGGTTGTATGCCACAGAGTGGCACCTGTTTACTACATGGTGCGTAGGTCACCACTTAGTCCCAGTTAACTGTCCGGTCGGCCTAGTGCTGGATTCTTTCAAGAACAGTTTGCCAAAGAGTTATCTCCTTCACCCTAAGAGTTATGGGTCCCTTATTGCAACTAGTCATTTTCGAACAGTAGCTAAGGAAAAACCCATTAGTGACATGATTCCTCTGCAGTACCCTCAGGCTGTGGCCTCAGGTGAAACCCAGAGTGCCTGAATGAGACCTAGCTGTTCCACCGTATGTGTTCTCATAGCTTCCCAGTCGTTACATCACCCCGCAGGAAATCAGGGTTACATACGTAACCTAGATTTGTTACTTGTCAGATATGCAGTGGTGGATATGCAGTGGTTTTCGTTACTGTACTTAAGCAGTTTATTCATGTATCTGTACTTTACTGAAGTATTTCCTTTTGGGGAGACATTTCTACACTTCACTTTACTACATTTCCAAGTAAAATCCACCAATGTGGGAGCATACGCTCTATTTTAAATTTGTTTTGAGTGTCCCTTGGTGCTATCTATTTAGAAAGAACATACTGTACAGTGCAGCATCATTTTATCAGCAAGCACAACATTTTGAGCAGAATAAAGGGATAAATGGAATAAATTATTGATTTTAATTTGCCACAATACCCATTGCCTTATTTGTTTGATTAATTTGAGGTAGTTGAAAAAAAGGTTTTGGGCTCTAATTAATAACAATAATAATAAAAAATCAATCAGTGTTTGACTAATTAATATAATTCTATTAATAGATTGTTGTGCTAAAAGTAACTTTAGAGTCTTTTCACATAAACTGAGATGATTAAGCAAAGAGACTTGTGACAAAAATTAGAAGCGGAACATTATAACGATAATAAATCATAGTATATTTGGATACTTAAGTACATTTAAAGGCAAATAGTTTTGTACTTTAAATTTAAAAGCAGAGTGCATCTCTACTTTAACTCAAGTACATTGTTTATGTCTACCACTGCAAATATGACTAGTTAAACTTAGTGCTTGGGGCAGATTTAAAATTTGCATTAGATTGAATATAAAGACATAGAGTAAGAAATCTCCATTATTTTTAGGGATCCACCAGCCACACCTTCACCTAACCCCCCTATCACTCCAAGCAGCTCTCCTACCTACCTAAGCTACGTATGCTACGTGTCTAGTTGGGTTTATCATTGTTTGTGGGACTCTGTTTAGTTCTCTAAACTTTCTCTGGTCATAGCATTCAGCAGCTTTAGTTAAACTTAGAGCTTAGTTCTGGTTTGCCATTTTCTGCCTTTGCCCTTTTGTTCTTCATTAAACATTGTGAATTGCACTTCGGTTTACGGCATGTTCTTCTGCCTGACAATTATATAAAGAAATGCAATAGATTACCCCAGCTCTATGTAACACAGAGTAAACTCAAAACCTCTGGATTAACATCTGTCAGGGCATAAACCTTTGCCAGTTAACTCTGGCCTTATTTTTTGGTTCTTTTTCAAGTGAAACATATAAGATTTCTCATTAGCTGTGCTTCTCTTCACCTTTCTCTCCTTAGCATTGTGCTAGCCCCTTGAGCCTAAGATGTCTGGTTCCTTTTGTGCACCGTTTGATGTATTTTGGCTGCTTTCGTGTCCGTCTCTTCTGTGTCCCTTTTTTAGTCCATCTCCTTTGCTTTTTTGGCTTATGGCCTAATGAGCAGCCATGGTCTCATTTGTATTTTGATTACATTATACGGCAAGCTGATTTTTAAAAATAATTAGCTGTATATCTAAAACATTGGGTAGAAAGTGGGAACAAACACTTTCACACATTCCCCAGGGAACATGTATCAGTGTCAATCCAGCTGTTTTTTCTTTAACATCAGAAAACTTGTTCATGTGCTCCATGACTTTTCACTCTGATTGACTTGGCACAAGCATGTGCTAACAGATGCAGTGTTCTGCTACATCGACTTTGCCTTCATCACCTTTCATTTGCACCGACACTGACGCATTATCCATGCTGAGTTCAACTCTGCAGGATGGTTCCGATACACACGATACACATTATACCATCTGAGGCAAATTAGGATTGCTAATCAGATCAGGAAAACAATGTAAATACATATACTTAATCACCAGTGTAGATTTGGGTTGCTAGTTGCATATCTGAATAATAATATTTTTGGTATAAATAAAAAAATCTAAATAAAAAGCTAGTAAATGCTGATGAGGATGATAATGAATTCATGAATGAATTACATCTGTTGAAATCTTTCTTCCAAAGCTAATTTGTTCTATGGAAACTGTCACCTCGCCAATTAGGATCACTTTTTAGGTTTTCAAGCTAATGAAAACACGCTTGCTCAATTTGACTTCAATTTACATTTAAAGATTTTTTTCCAATAAAACACAAATATTTTACATTTGGGTACATTTGTTAACTATTTAGTTATGAAAAGAATGTCCTGCATCGTCTATTTGTAATTACAGTCAACCTCTGATAATTCGTGCTTTGAAACTTTGAAAATTTGCGGGCTCTTATTTAGAACTTAATTAACAGCAAAAATATCCACCCGGAGGGTGACGGCTTTGTCCTCTGGGCTGTCTCTCCGAGACATTTGCAATGCTGCGGGCTGGTCCACCCCGCTGACCTTCGACAGGTTCTACAGACTTGATCTTAGTGGCACTTCTGCCCCTCTGTCCTTTGACCTAGCTGTGCTTATCCACACTATGCAGGGATTGGTCAGTCTGGCGTTATTGGACTCTTGTTTCCATAGCGTTGTTGACTTAGCTTGAGTTCCTAAAGGGTAACGTTTCCAGGTTATGTATGTAACCATGTTTCCCTGAGGGAACGAGATGCGGGGGCTTTCCTTTAGATGGATTACACACGTGATTCAGAGCGTGGACAACACAGAAGCATTTCACAAAGTTTTGCTCATGCAGTGTCTCGTTCCCTCGGGGAACCATGGGATCTCAACAAGTCTGGGCAAATTGTATACTTTGTATGTGTTTTTTAGTATTTTGTAACTACAAAAATACAAAACACTAAAGTATTTTGATACTTGCCCATCCCTGCCTTCTATCATCAGTTAGAGTTTTCTTTGCCACATTCACTCCAGGCTTGTTGTAAGTGAATTTAGTTTAGGAATTATTACATTCTCTAAAGCTGCTTTAAGACAATGTCCACTGTTAAAGTGCTATGGAAATAAAATGTTATCGAATTGATTTGTCATGCTGGAACAGATTTGGGTCTCCTAGTTCAAGTAAAGGGAAAATGTAATGCTACCACATCCAAAGGCATCCTATATTTACACAATTGTATTCGCACAATTATAAACAATTTGCATTAGCACAATTGTGCGCCTCCAACTTTGTGCTAACAGTTGGAGCAAAAGCCACAAATGGCTTGTGGAAGTCTTTTCAATGATATTTTTGAGAATAAACAAACAAGCAGATTATCACTTTAGCGATCACTTCAGCACTCACTCACACAAAGGTTAACGATGCCTGCTTTACACGCTGTTGAGTATTTAGTGCCTTAGTCAATTTGTAGCAACACTTTAACCTTGATAGAACAAAATAAAACCTAGTCTTTGTTTAGGTGCTTAGTCTCAGTATTCAAGTCTCTGGCATTCAATTAATTCCAGCCAAAGATTTGTGTATATGCAGGAATGTGTATGTGTGTGTTTGAATAAATCTCACATTTAGAATATACAAACGTGGCCTTTAATGGTGAATGTTTTCTGTAGAAAGATTTTGAATAATAATTTTTATATTAAAGTGTATTCAGTGCAGCAGGATCAAACATAACACATAATTAACTTTGTGTTTGCTGGAATGCATGCAGCTTTTTAGATCTTGACATGATAAAGATAAATTCTTCATGTTTTAATCACTGTGTGTGTGTGTGTGTGTGTGTGTGTGTGTGTGTGTGTGTGTGTGTGTGTGTTTTCCGCTGTATGAAAATAAGTAACTAAACCATCTCTGAATGCCAAATTACCAAATGATTCATCTGTGTTCTTAAGAAGCTTTTGAAAAAAGTTCGAAATGCTTTAAATGTCTCCCTAATTTTACTTTACGCAATTATATTTGTCCACTACACACGGCCCAGACACATAAATAAGCAAAAATAAATTTGCTCGGTTTTGACGCCTCCGCTCTTTCTATCCAGAATTTATTATATATTTTTTGGAATGTGAAATTAGGTGATTTTATCTGAGCAGACAGTGCATGTGTTGATGACAGCTGTAGTTTGACATTTTATCTGGTGTGAGTGTTATAGGTATATTATTGACTATTCAGTTCTAAATTTGAAACCCCACCCACATTTTCTAGCAATATTGAGCTCACATTCACATTCAATTATACTTTTGGCTCATCACGATGGACTCTACAGTGTCTCCCAATAATCAGAATTAATTTAGCCAAGTCCGAGGCCTGGGGTTCAGACAGAGTTGCAATTTATCCGATAGGTGTTCAGTAGGGTTGAGGTTAGAGCTCTATAGCAGGCCACTCAAGATCTTCTATTCAAACCCATGTAGGTCATATGTTCATAGAGCTGGCTTTGTGCACAGGGGCGTTGTTATGCTGGATCAAGTTTGGGTCTCCTAGTTGAAGTATAAGAAAAATGTAATCAATTTGAAATGTTGAAATATAAATATAAACATTTTAGTCCTTAAAAAGTCTTAAATTAGCTTTTTTAGGTTAATTAAAAAAAAAACTTCTTCATTTTTCTATGTACAGATACACTACCTCTAATGTTTTTTTAAGATGCTTTCATGGTTTCTGTGGTGGTGTAGTTCTTTTTTTCACTAATCCAAATAACATTTGCTGTATTACAACTACAAATAGGACAATAGCAATAGCCCATCAGCTTTCTGTTACTGGCACGAATCTCTATTGGATTGTACCAAAGACATAAAACTAATTATATTTTGCAGTTAGTGGGAATGCAAGTATTAGCTATACTTGGATTCAACGTTGTGGTAAAAGCTTAGGGAAAGAACCACACATGGCTGAAAAAAGTCAGGTGTCCCAATAAGTGTAAACACTTAGTGCTCAGTGCACTTATTGTCTCATTGTCTTCCCTTCAAGATTTTAATTTATTTATTTTTATATTTTTTCTTTCAGTTAAATTTATCTGCACATGAATTTAAATTCCCTTTCAGGAACTCGAGCTGTGTCAAAAAGCTTTGGGAGTATTCACGCTCTGAAATTATGTGTGTAATCAGTTGAAAATTGGACGCTGGCAGGTTGACACCACGACCAGGAAGTATAAAATGCATATGAAGCGAGGCAGCACCAGCCTCTGTTTGTTCACAAAGTGTTGTGTTTTCTGTCAGATTGTTTGTCAAAAAAGAAAAGGAAAAAAAAGAAAAGAAAAGAAAAGAAAAAGAGAAAAAATAAATTAAATAAAAAAGTGAAGCACACTTTCCGGCTGTGCGCTTCTCCTTGCCCCCGCTATATTATACACACAGCTTGTGTGTCACTTGCTTGGGAGCAGTCTTCAAAGAGGGTGCCCTAGCTCCTCGCAGGTCTGCGCTTGTAGGTAAAGCCTATGATTAAACAGGTCAAGCCACTTCGAAGAGGTGATGTTGAGGTGATGTTGCAGGCATATCAGGCCGACCTGCTGCATGAGTTGCATGTGGGAGGTGCCCCGGGCAGCCATTTTGTTGAGCTTTGCTTTGCTATGGCGAATCTGGCTCTCAGAGCCACTAAAGAGACCACTAGGGCCATTGGCCGGTCTATAGCTGCCCTTGTGTTCACAGAAAGTGACCTGTGGGTTACTCTGTCAGAGATGTAGCTGGACGCCCCGCTAACCCCTTCTGGTCTTTTCGGGGACTCTGTGAGCTTGGTGGTCGAAAGGTTACAGGAAAATAAGAGACAGGCAGTGGCTGTACAGCGGTACCTCCTAGGCCAATCACAACAACCCTCCACCTATCACTGGGAGGTGCAGAGACGCAGTGCTGCGACTCGCTCTCCGGATCCTGCGGGGCGCTCAGTGTCGAAGCCTTGTGTGACACATCTGAGGACTGTCCTGTTCTGCACACTGTAGAGTGAGGCTCAGTTTGAGTCTCCTCCACCCTGTTTTCATGGAAATCTTCCCACCCTGGAGGGAAGCAAACAGGCTCTGGTCATTGAACAGGAAGTAAACACTCTCCTGAGCAAGGAGGCAGTTGAGGTGGTCCCTCCATCAGAACAAAAGTCCGGGTTGTACAGCCAGTTCATAGTTCCCAAAAAGGATTGAAGATTGCGTCCTATCTTAGATCTACGTCAGCTGAACTGCTCTCTCATAAGATTCAGGTTCGAGATGATGACCATCAAGCAGGTTGTGCTTCAAATCAGATCCAAGGAATGGTTTGTCATGGTAGATCTAAAGGATGAATATTTTCATGTATCCATCCTACCTACTCACAGGAAGTTGCTGAGGTTCACTTTCGGGGCCAAAGCTTAGCAATACCGGGTTCTTTCATTTGGCTTTCACCCTTTCACCCACGAACCTTCACAAAATGTGTGAATGCAGCTCTGGTTCCCCTGAGGTCTTAGGGCATCCACATCCTTAACTACATGGTTCTTACATTGGTTGATCCTAGCTCTATCAGAGCAGTTGGGGACCCGGCATTGAGATGTCGTTCTCGCCCATATAAAGTCATTGGGGTTTCGGCTGAACGCCTCCAATTCAGAGAACCACCTATTTTGGTGTCATATGGGATTCCACTACTTTGCACGTGCAGCTTTCCCCTACCCACATTGTGGCCATCCTTACGGCCACCAGGAAGGTCAGAGAAGGGCAGCCTTTTACTGTCAAGCAGTTCCAGAAACTGCTATGGCTTATAGCAGCTGTGTCTTAAATGGTTGCTCCACCAGAGGTCTGTTGGAAGGGCCTGTTGGAATCTACGCTGGCACATCAACTGCCTAGAGATGCTGGTTGTATTTCTAGAAGTAAAGCATTTCCGTCCCCCTTTTCTCCCCATCACACGGATTCCAGAAGTTCCAGAAGTTCTAAAGATGGTAAACCATGATTTGCGGACCTTTTAGCTCTCCTCGAGCAGCCTCCATGGGAGATTCTTTTAAAGAGAGATCTCCTTTCCCAGCTCGAGGGTGCAATATTTCACATATTTCATATTTCTGGAGTTCACCCCAGGTATGGCTAGTGCCTTTCTGTACCCCCGTATGGGTTACATCCCCAAGGCCTCGGTCGTCCCACAACCAGTGGGATTACAGGCATTCTATCCTCCTCCATTCCAGGGCCCAGACCAGGAAAAAATGTACAAATGTAAAATGTAAAAAACCTACTTTGACAGGATGAGTCCTTAGAGAAAGACCGATCAGCTGCTCATCTGCTATGGCCCTCCCAAGAGAGGCCTCCCTGCTTATAAGCAGATTTTGAGTAGGTGTATTGTTCATGCCATCACATAATTTAATAAGTCCCCTGGACTTCCCGCTCCCTTTGGGGTCAGAGCTCACTCCACCTGAAGTGTAGCTGCCTCAAAATCTTGGTCTTCTTTAGTTCCCCTCAAAGATATATGTAACTCTGCGGGATGGTCCACCCCGCTGACCTTTGGGCGGTTCTATAACATAGACCGCAGTGCCACTCCTGGCCCCTCAGTCCTCCTCTAGCTGTTTTTGACAGACACACACTAGGCAGGGACTGATCAGTCTGGCGTGATTGGACACTCATTCAAAAAAGCGTTTTGACGGAGCTCGAGTTTCTGAAAGGGAATGTCTCTAGGTTACGTATGTAAACCTAGTTCCCAGAGTGAACGAGATACTGCGTCTCTCTGCCACACCTCCGGTGTCCCTGCAGTGCTTTCTTCTCCCTTACAGAAGCTGGCTCTGCCTCACTACATATGTGTTTTATACTTCTAGGTCATGAAGTCACCCCACCGGTAACGGCCACCGTCCAATTTATGACTGATTACACACATTATTTCAGAGCGTGAACACTCAGGCGCCTTCCCAAAACGTTTCAACACAGCGTCTCATTCCCACAGGTAATTAGGGTTACATACGTAACCTAGAGACGGTCTGTTCCTTTGTCCTCAATGATATGACGCAGACCAATTTTCAAGCTTATCTGTTGGACAAAATTACTTACAAAGCTAGTATGCTTTTGTGTGAGAGAGTTTTTATCTTTCTTTTTGAGATGGACAGTGTCGATCATTTTGTATAAAGAAAGTCTGCAAGCTGTGGTGAACAAAAGTCATGCTTTTGGCCATTGACAGTGCTGCTTGTGTGTAGAGTGCTGTGCTGTCCTGGAGCTATCACAAAACCAGACAAGAATTGTTATCCAAATAGTAGCACTATAGGCCACGAGCAATGTGCGAACACAGACAAACTGTTATGCATGTGTTGGAAAATGAAAGCACTGTATTTGTACTTTTGTGTATTTGTACAGTAACATATTTGAAGAAGTGAATTATACAAAAAGATTTAACAAAATCTTTCAACGTAATTAAAGTGAAAAATACATTTTAAACAGATGGCTGAGACCAACCGGTATGGTTTAATAAGTAAATATAAAACAACTCACTTTTTAAATTACCACTTATGATTATTATATAAAAAGTCAAATTCTAATAATCCATGTGTTGATCTGTGTAGTTTACATTAAAATGCTGTTGAACTCTGTACTCTTCTTGTCAACAAATGTCATAGATTCCCACTTTGCTTCGGTTGCTGCAGTTTGTACTGCGTGTAGCTGCCATGAAGCTAATGCTATCATGGGCTACTGAGACTTTCTTGCTTTCTGTGTTTGCATTCTTGTCATGTCTCCACCCTGTTTTGTTATTGGTCCTTGTGTTCCCCTTTTTGTTTTGTTTACAGTTGTTTTGATTTTCTCTTTGATTAGTTTGTGTATAAATACACCTTTTATGTCAAAGTATATCTCTCGGAATGAACTTTTCTAGATTAGCAATTACCAAACTGTTTGGTAATTATTTGGCAATTTGTGACAGTCCTGGGTCTTCCTTGTCTTATTTTTAATTTCATGATGCAGCTGACACTTCTACCAAAAAGCAATGCCTGTTTTAAATGCAGTGCTGTCTGAGGGACCGAAGATTATAGGCATCCAATATTGATTTAGTGATTCAATATTGATAGTGTGTGCAGAGTGGTGAAGGAAGCAAAGTGGAGCTACAGGAGAAAACAAAAGTCACAGTTTCAACATGGTGGCTCTAGGAGCCTGTGGGGATTTTGGGACGCCTTTCTGGCAGACGAGCTAAACACCTTTTTACGCTCGCTTTAAGGTTGCAGCTAGCCACATTAGCACCACTAGAGCCACAAACGGCATGCACACTGAGAGCGCTGGAGAGGTAAACAAGTTCAACATCTTGGAGCATGATGTGAAGAGGGCATTTAGGAGAGTGAATTTCAAGAATTTAGCAGGAACAGATGGCACCACAGGTCGGGTTCTGAAAGCCTGTGCTGACTAGCTAGCACCGGTGAATATCACTGATATATTTAACCCTTCCCTGGAACAGTCTGTGGCCCCCTTATGCTTCAAACAGTCCACCACTAATCCTGCCCCGAAAAAAACCCAGCCCACTTGCGTGAACGACTATCGCCCTGTAGCCCTGATCTCAATAGTGATAAAGTGCTTTGAAAGAAACTTCATCACAGCTTCATTATCAGACACATTGGATCCACTAGAGTTTGCATACCGTCGAACCGCTCTACTTAGGACTCCATTACTCATCATCTACACACAACAATGAACCACCTGGACTGCAGAAAAGAGAATTATGTGAAAATGCCGTTTGTGGACTACACTTCAGCATTTTAACACCATAATTCCCTCCACGCTCACCTCCAAATTGGAGGTCCAGGGAATCAGCCTGCCGCTGTGTCAATGGATCTTCAATTTCCTGACTGACAGACCACAAGCCGTACCAGTGGGCAAACACACCTTATCCTCCCTCACCCTCAGCACTAGAGCTCCTCAGGGTTGTGTTTTGAGCCCCCTGCTGTACTCACTGTACACACAAGACTGTGTGGCCACTTCTAAGTCCATCACCATTATCAAGTTTATCATCAAGTATACCATTATCAAATGATCTTCTCCTGAAAGTCAGCAAGACTAAGGAGTTTCAAAAATCTAGATTTGCTAAAATTTTTTTGTGATATTTGGTACAATTTTATGTTAAGGAACATTAATATGTAATTGTTGTGTTTTACAGATTTGTGAACCTCTGCCCATCTTTACTACTCAGAGACTCTCTAAGGTGCTCTGTTTATACTGATGTAAAAAAATGCTCCTCCAGCTGTTAGCTTTTAGTACCACTTACTATTCCAAGCATTTGTTGCCTCTGTCCCAACCCTTTTTAAAAAAATGTGCCGATCAAATTTAAAATCCCCTTTTTTGTTCATAAAAATTGTACAGTTGAATGCAAGGTTGACTACACATTTAAACACATTGTGTAAGTTACATGAACTCAAGGTAAACTATTTAAAAAATACTGTCAGCCTCTAGTTTCGCTGTTAAATAAGATGTCCTACACAGTACAGGAGACACCTGGAAACAAATGATTCCTGATTTCTCACCTGTATGTAAAGCTATTTTGCATTTGCATTTTAGTAATAAGAAGGCAGAGTAAAATGTTTAAATTCCATGCTTTGTAACACCACTCTAAAAATTAAGTTTTTTTTTTCTCAGTCAGAACTGGCGGAGTTATTACATTATGTACTTGCACATATTATTTCATTAATATGTGCAACATTTGGCATGCACTTGTGTTTATTTGACATCAATTAAATACAAAATATTAGTGTATACATTTTACACAAACTAACATATTTCTGGAGAACCCGTAATGTTAGCAAAAAAATAAATGTCTCCTGTCAAGCTTTATTTTCCCCCTCTCTGCCTGCTAGGATTTTTTTCTCTTTCAGAAAAATATTAGCACCTTCACAAATAAGCAATGGTAGTAGTATTTTAAGTGTAAAAAAAAATACATCT
>MU551584.1:5664226-5678197 GCA_024362625.1 Silurus asotus
CCAGAAACATGCTGTTTTCTCTCTCAGCCCCCAAATCTGACAGTCACTTTCAACTAGTTTCCAGACAGGTTATCGCAAACATTGATTTATCGAGTCGATTCAGCAAACGCAGATCCATCTTATTAATTATCCTTAAATTACACACAAACGCTAAGCGCTGGAGCGAGCAGGTGTGTATGGCTTTCTGGCCTAATGAAGGAAGGCGTGCAAGCATTGTTGTGCATTTGTAATTTTCATGCTGGCTTATCCGTGTGTGTGTTTTCCGTCTGAGAGAGTGCGGGCAAATTTATAAAGCATTTCACATTGCTGCATTAATGAATCATCCCGTTTCTCCATCATACGTTTCTTCCTGAAAGCAGTTCTCAATGTTAATACCAGCTAGCATTTGAGCAGCTTGAATTAGTTTCCTTAAATAATTTTTTTTATGCATGTTTTTTTCCATTCTAAGTGTATGTTTCAATGAATTGATGTTTAAGAACCTTATACAGTATGAGGTTTCAGAGGTGAATGAGATTTGATCACACAACCCAAACATAAAGCAAAAACTAAATCTTAAAAATCTGGCCCAAGAACTCATCTCTGAGGAGCTTGAATACAAGAACTAAGCACCAGCACAAGAGTGAACCAAAATATGACTCTCAATGTAGCCCAGCAAAAGAAAAGACCAAGAATTGATTCTTGGGTAAACTTTATCTCAAAATTGAGGCAAGAACTGATTTTAGGGAAGTTTATCACAAGAGTGGACTAAGAACTCATAGAAGAATGGAGCAAGAACTGAGCCCTGGGTGCCTCAAAAGTTCTTGTCTCTTGATGAGCTGCAATGCAACTGTGAAAATTTAGTTGTAGAATTTCTGAGGGATTCCACAACCTCAATTCTGAAGAATTTGGGACAATAAAAACACTCTCATAAATTTTATTCACAATAGAACACAGAAAACATATTTAATGTTTGAAGAAATGTAGCATTTTAAGAAAAACAAGCTAATTTTTAATTTGATGGACCCACAACATCATCAACACATCAAACACAACACATTGGAACAGGGCAACAAAAGTCTGAAAGAAGTAAGTGTTATTAAAGTTAACCAGTTGGAGAACTATTTTGCAACTAATTAGGTTAATTGACAGCAGGTCGGTACGATGATTGGGTATAAATTGTATATCTTAGAGAGGCAGATTCTTTTAGAAGTGAAGATAGGCAGAGCTTCACCAATCTATGAAAGACTGTGTCTACTGTGGAACAATTTCAGAATAATGTTCCTCAACATAACATTGCAAAACAATTGAATATCTCATCATTTACAGTACATAATATTATAGAAAGTTTCAAAGAATCCGGAAAAAGTGCACAAAGGACAAGGCCGAAAATCAATAATGGATACATCATGAAATGAAAAATACAACAAGGGACAACCAGAACTGTTTAACAAATAGAATCCTGTATCAGACACATTTGGGACAACATCCAACTCCCAAAACTTCAACTGGTCTCCTCCAGTCCCAGATGTATACAGACAGAAGACATAAGTCTACACAGTGGTAAACCTTGCCCTGTCCCAATTGTTTGACTAGTTGCAGCCATCAAATTTAATACGACCTTATTTTTTTTCTTAAAATGGTATATATTCTCAGTTTAAACATTTAATGTTTTTTTGTGTGTGAATTAAATATGGATTTATGAGGATTTCAAATCACTGCATTCTGTTTTATTCAGTGTCAAACTTTTTTAAATTCGACGTCTAACACGAGACTGTGCACACAAGTACACTGCATCATATCTGCACAGTAAAGCCAGATTCATATTTCTCCCACACATGAATGTCAGTAAGTAAAATCAACAGGAGTGAAAGCATTGAATTAACCTTTAGTCCTCATGCCATATATGATCTGTTTTAGATTCATATTCAACATTGTTTTGAAATGATGCAAAAAAATCTGCTGAATTTTAATTAAAGGTGAAGTAAATATTTAGAAAATATGCTAGGGTTAAACAGGAGGAATGTTCCGTTATGAATGTTCGTTTATGATAGAAAGACCTTTTACAAATCAAGGATGGCTTTGAGAATTCTAACAAGATGTGTCAGCTTGATGGCATGTGGCACTGCCACCCTGGCTGACAGGAAGGTGCCATTTGTGCTGCGCTCTCCATGTCCTTATTAAAACTGAAATGAGTGGGAGAGATCGCTGTCACTCAGGCAAGGAAAGGCTACATGAGCTCTAATATAAAAAAAAAAAAAAAAGGAGGGGGACTCAGGATAGACCTGGGAACCCATTCGTCCTTCTTGCCTGATATTTTTAGGTGCCTCATTTCTTGTCCTTTCCTTTTTTTTTGACAGGAAATGGAGTGCATCTCCTGTGACATACGCTGCAGCACTTATAGCTGTGGATTTGGACCTGCTGAGTTTGGATCTGCAAACCTTGTATTCCTGCGTGAGCATGTCTAATGACTCTGTGCGCAAATTGATTGTGTCTCAGCAGCTGAGCCGTGCCAAGCCTGCTTTAGGCTCACTGCTGGCAGACTCTGCAGAGAAAGAGGATTCAAATTGTTGAGCTTCTAAACTCATGTGTTCCAACAGTAGTATGAGGAAAATAAGATACTGGTAACACAGCTTACCAAGGAGAGCAACTTCTTTATCAAGGATACAAAATGTATCAAGTAATTAAGGTGGCTTGCTGATGCCAGATATTTTATTTTTACAGCAAAGATTATTTAAATTTTATTTAAAAAAACTTTTTTTTGACGTGTTGGGGAGATCCTGGTATTAGCTACGACACTGACAATGATAATGTGTTTTCTGAAAATGAGTCATAGTTGCACCCCTTAATGCAATTGTAACAAATTGGTTCCATGCTAAAAAAAGACAGGCAATAGTACAACCAGCAGAGCTTTCTTTATTTTACTTTTTACCTTGCCCTGACCTTCTCAGTACTCAAGCAGGGGCTCACCCACACTCTCATGGTTCTGGACACTTTTCCTCGGCGTCCACCTGTCTCACTCACGGATCGGCACGCCTTTACTTGGCGCCCTCCTGAGCTTCTTCGCAGACCAGCACCAGCAGGATGGGGCCTTTTTCCTTTTTATTGGCGTTGCCAGACTGTTACAGAGCACACTGATTAGTCTTATCAGCTACAGGTGTAGTCTTACTGCTCATTTCGCCCGGCTCCGCCCTCCACTCACGAGCCGCTGACACTTACCGACAACACCCGACTCGACAGCAGGGAACCGTGCAGCCTGAGCTGACCCCCTCACCCTGGCCTTGAGGCAGAAACTGGTGGAAAACTTTCTCATACTCCGAGGAGCAGGTGGGTGGTTAAGTAGAGAGGAAATGAGAGAAAGGGTTTCTGTTGCTGGGTACACACCGCCATCTGGACTTCCCTGGAGAGGCATGGCAGACAATAAATTACCCATGGCAAAGTCTCCCTGGCATCATACCCCTCTTCCAGCCTGGTTTTTGCACCACTGTAACAAACTCACTAGTTCCTTGCTGGAAGAAAGACAGGCAGGCAATATCTCACCAAGCAGAGCTTTCTTTATTTCACATTTACTTTCACACTGCGTCTTCCTTTCCAGTTCCTCAGCGTCCACCCATCTCACTCTTTGATCCTTTTTCTTGGTGCCCACCGAGCTCCTTTGTGGGCTAGCATGCCTTCTTCTCGATGTCAGCCCAAACACTCATGGACCAGTACGCATTTCTCTCGGCATCCACCCATGTTCTGTCACCTTTCGGAGACCATTTCACTCTCCTCTGCTTGATGTGTCTCTCTTCCCCCAAGGCTAGTGTCGTTCTTTTTTTTTCACTGGACTGTTACAGAGCACACTGATTAGTCTCCTCAGCTACAGGTATAGCCTTACTGCTCTGCCCTCCACACGCAAACCACTCAACAGCATATATAGTACAAAATGGTAATTGGAAACTCAGCTAAAAGACATGATGTTGAATGAGAAATTAAGGAACAAGTGTGTGGTATCGTTCTATATAACATGTTCTTGATACCCACTGGTCTTAAATAGGGTTATAGTTTCATTCTCAAGTAATTTACTGTGTAAAAATGTGCTAGTATGTAAAAATATTAAACTGTGGCCCAAATCATGTCTTTTAAGATAGGTCATAGTGAAGATCCTTTAATGGTCTATTAAATAATAAAGAAAGAATCGTAATTATGTTCCTTTTCAATGGTATGGCTTTATAAATGACAAAAAATAAACTGAATCCCTATCAGTTAAAATGCCACAAATGCCACAAAGAAATCCCTTGTGAGGATCTTTCTTCCAAACAGTGCATGATATTAAGTAATAAACTGTAATTTCTGTAAATTGGCTACTAAGCTACTAATGTGTAAACAGGGAATTAATGAAGCAGACCTATGACAAAAGCAAAAATAGGAAACTTTTATAAATGAAGAAAGCAGACCTCTGCCAGTCGCAAGTAAATTACACATTGTTATTCAGGCTTAGACTTAATGAAGGCCAGTGCTATTGAATGTTTTTGTCATATGTCATATTTGTAACTTAATTTTGGTCATTAGTCCACATTTTCTATCACTGATTTAGATGTTTAAGAAAAAGGGAAATGCTTGTGTTTAAACCCTATCCTGGATATTTGTACTTTAGAAAGGCATGAACTCAAAGCAGTTATAACTCCAATAGAGAGATCAATCATCAACAGCAGCTGAGTGGGTTTGGCAAAGGTTGGCAAAATAATGGACAAGGTCACTAAGAGGTGACTATATATATATATATATATAATTTGAACTTTGTTCTCATTACAATTTTTACCTGTATGAGTGGTCCATTACTTCTTTTTTTTCTTTGCACACTTGCTGCCTTCCCAGCAAATAATCGCTTGCACTTTTGAAGCACTTATAGCACACTGAGATGTTGCTGAATGCTTTTAACTTTTTAAATGAAGCCTTATGCTGAAGTAAAATGTGTGTATTGGCTTTTTTCCACTCCCTTTTCCTTCATGCTGACAGCAATCTGTAAATTAAGCAACATAATGGTGGTAATTGCCACATTTACAGCCCCAGATGCTGAGGTAATGCTAGTTTTGCAACCGCTGCCAGGACTCAACTGTCTCTGAGGTGAAAGTTCTCGAAACCTTGGGTCCAAACTCATAAGGCAGCAGCTGGTCTGAGCCATTTTTCCCCCCTTGGCACCCGGCACTTTCACCTTACCTGGCATTCAGAGTCTGAAGGGCGCCTGCAAAGCGTCTGGCCAAGAGGCAGCTTGAGCAGGTGCAGCCTAACAAAGACCACAAACTACACAAACAGTAATGTTTTTTTTTTACTTCACAATAAAGCTGGGGAGAGAAAAAGTAATCCCCTTGGCAGTGCCAGAATACTAATTAACATTTGGCCACTATTGCATTGAAAAAAAAAAAGTAATTTTTTATTTTCAAAAAGTACACTGGATTCCAAAATAATCTGTGGCATAATTAGCATTAACCTTAAAATCCCATAAGTCAGAGGATTTCCTGCATTGTTGGAGCAGACTTGCTGGAATCTTCTTCTGGCTTCTAATCTTGTCCAGATCCTCCTCTTGTCTAAAAATGTAAAAAGATAAGTTTAAAAACAAAACTGATCTCCAAATCAACTGTTTGATTTATGAGATTTATTTATCCAAATAAATGTGTTTTCTGCACAAAAGCAAAAAAAATAAAAGCTAATTATTCCGTTTTAATGCATTTAGAAAACACAATATGATTCACTGTTGAAATAGTGTCTGTCTGTGCAAAACAACACCACTGTTTGGCAAATATAACATTTTACAGTTAGAGCATGCTGAAGGAAATTCGTGTTTTATGCTGTCCTCACACACAATGGTCCCAGCTTCTATCAACATACTGACGTTTACTGGAGTGTAAGAGGACAGTAATAGAATGTGCTGGGTTCATCTGCATTATGCAAATGTGGAATAATAGAATTAACATAGCTTAGTTTCCAACTCATTGAAGCACACACTCATCCTACCCTCAGTCACCCTGTAATGGTGCTCTGGTCATATAACCGTCATTTCAGCAGCAGGAAATAATTTCCCAGGTCGTGTGGTAATGAGATGGAGCTGGGACCGACGGTGTTCGATCGTAATAGGATCGGTGTTCAGGGAGAGAGCTGGACCTGACAGCAGAGAGAGCGTAGAACATATGAAGCTGTCAGCCGGCACAAACCTGGCACTGTGTTAGCTCCAGACTCCCAGGACAAAGCAGGCAGGGAAGACGGATCGTTATGGGTTCAGTGGCCCTGGTGTTATCTCATCAACTTGTGAGATTCTGCTGATGGTGGAGTTCAAAAGTCCAGTGAAGGTAGGAACTAGAAAGAGTGATCTCAGGGGTTGAGGGTCAGTCTAGGGCTAGTGGGAGCAAAGCGCAGGGAAGTAAGGTGTCACAATGGTAGAGCAGGTTGGGAAATGTGATGTTTCGATTGCTCATTGGTGGACAGTATGGACAGTTGGTGCTAATTTTGCAAAAGAACACAAAAAAAAGGTGAAACACTTGAGAAATGTTGCAAACAAGTTTTCACTTTACTTTGTTTCTTGCAGATACACATTACCTGAACTTCCAAAAGTACTGTAGAGCATTCTTCTGGGAAGGTGTTTCACTAGATTTTGGAGTGTGCTTGTTGGGATTTGTGCTCATTCAACCACTACTGATGTAGGGTGAGAAGGCTTGGGGTGCAGTCAGCATTTTCAATTCAATGCAAAGAAAATCAATAGGGTTAAGGTCAGGACTCTATAGTAGGTCACTCAAGATCTACCACTTTAACCCATGTGAACCATACACTTGCTTGCTTTGTGCACAGGGACTTTGTTCTGCTGAAACATGTGATTCCAAAGACATTTGTAATAACAGTCAGTATAGAACCATACATGAGTGTAAAATTCAGGTGTCCCAAAACTTTTACAGTTTTATAATGTATAGTCCATATAGTGTATATTAATGACCCAATCCATTCTACTCCTCCTTCTCCCTGGCCTGCATTCAGGATTATGGAATATTTGTTGCATTTATGACATATAATAAAAGAGGTTTTTTTTTAAAACATGACTAAATATTTGTCTGTATTCAAGGTATGAAGAAAGTTTAAAGGCAAATTTTAATGCAGAACTACCAGACTATTTGTGTCTGCGTGTGTGTGTGGGTGTGTGGGTGTGTGTGTGTTCTGTAAAAATCTTTTCTTTTTTTCATCCCTGATATAGTTCAATAGGTTTCACTTTCAGATGATGAAAGAACAGCTGAAAGCTTTCATGTGTATAATTCAGTTCTTGTAGTTGAAGGACACGTTGCTGCTAAAAGTCCACATTTTGCCATTAGGACTTTGTTCTGCTGTTCTCTCTTGAGGATTTTGATCGTAGGGAAAAACACAAACAGAGGACAAAGAAAGATTCAGAAAACTAATTAAATCCCAATTGTGCATCAATCTCGTGATGCACAATTCATCCTGAATAAAAAAATACAGTGTATAATTTACTAACAAAATAGTAGCAAAAAAAAGTTAAAGAAAACTTTAAAGAAGTAATAAAGTCTCATTTCATCTTGTTGAACAGAAAAGAATAGACCTCTTTGTCAAA
Organism: Silurus asotus; assembly: GCA_024362625.1. NCBI lineage: Eukaryota > Metazoa > Chordata > Actinopteri > Siluriformes > Siluridae > Silurus > Silurus asotus. The sequence continues at coordinate 5,671,794 of MU551584.1, forward strand.
TATATATATATATATATATACACACACCGAGGACATGATTTTAAACATAGCTGCTGCAAGATTAGCATTAGCTCTTATTCAGTCAATAATTTATTACATAAGAATTAATGTTCATAATGTTAAACATTTTTTTTTTCATATTGCATTTACAATTTTTACATTACCCATTGCTTAAAGCCTTTTTCATTATTAAAATATATGAAATTAATATTGTGAAAGATTACAACTGAGTGTTGTATTACAGTTAATTGCTTCTTTTATTCATTTATAATTATTATTTTTTTTTACATATTTCTAAATTAACCTGGATTCAAATGATTCCGGAGACAAGTCTGAAACTAAAATCTTATAAGAAGATCCATGCAAAATGTGAATGAATGAATGAAATAAGAAGTTTACAACTTTCTAAATAAGAGTATATATATATATATATATATATATATAAAATGAAATAATTAAGTTGTCTGCCTCCAACTTTGTGGTCACAGTTTGTGGACGAACTGCATATGGCTGTAAGGGTCAGGTGTCCGAATACTTTTGTTCATATGTGTAAGGAATGTAAGTATAAACTCAAGTGTATCTGGAGTAAGGAATAACGCATTGTGAGGTATGCAGTTATGGAAAAATAAATGTAGTGTTAAGGAATGTTCTTGAGATGTCATAAACATGTATTAGGAAGAAATAAGGAACTTGTAATGTTTAGTTTTGAGATTAAAAACAGAGCATCATAATAGTGTTTGGTTCATTAAATGGCTGCGTTTCTTTTTTTAGTTGCACAACTGTATATTCTGTATGAGTATTGATTCGTCTTGAGGATTATAGCTTCACACGTCAATTCTTCATTCTACACTCACCCACTAATGCGCCCACTTTCTCATTAGATTGTTTCAATTCTTCAGGAATAATGATTTTCTATTGCTTCTTGTGGCACTGTTGGCTCACGCAATGAAATTAACATGCATTTAAGCATTAAAATTAGCGAATGTTAAAAAAATGTCAATAAAAGGTGCATGGAAAAAGTGTCAGTCGCTGTGCATTGGGTCGAGTGATTCTGCCGTTAGACAAAAAAATGTTGTTAAAAATTATTTAAAAAATACGCATAAAAAATCTAATCAATAAATAAATAAGACTCAATGTTACAAACAAATTGAATTGAAAAAGAATCAAGTGTAATTCCATTAAAATGCAAATGCTTTGAATGCAGTCAGATGTAAGTATGTGTGAAATTATTAAACCCCATGAATATGTTAATGAACAAACTTTAATAAAAACGTGTCATGTGCGTCTGAGACAGAAATTCATTAGAAATGCTTTATTTTTCCCAATCATCTTTCCATTCTTATTGTTAAACTCTCCTCACACTGACACTGTTCCTATGCTGCATCCTATTGAACTCTAAAGTTAAATAAAAAACACAATTTTTGCACTTGATTTAACAGGAGTTGGATCGAAACACTTTTGCGCTCTTTTTAACAATCTGGCAACTTCTGCAGTTCTTTAAGAAGTCCCTCAAGAAAGCATATCTGCAAAAGTACAGCCATGCCATTTATGGAAATAAAAAATAATAATAATAATAAGACCCAGGAGTTATTGAGGCATTTGGCAGTTTCAATTAGACTTTATTTGCATTTTCTCAACCTTAAGTGTTTGTTCTAATTGCTTACAGCTTTTCTTAACAAAATTAAAATAAAAAATAAATAAATAAAGGACACAGGTTCCTGCCAAATTGGAAGACCGGGGGGTGGGCGGAAATGAGAAGTTGGTGGAGTGTATTAAAATCAATGCTTTGTCTCAGTTAATTGGCGATGGATCAGAATTTTTTTCTTCAGTGTTACTTCAGTGTAGAGAGAAAGAGAGTGATAGAGAGAGTGAGAGAGAGAGAGAGAGAGAGAGAGATAGAGAGAGAGAGAAAGAGAAAACATTTGTGAGCTTGTAGCAGTGTCTGCCGTTCTTCTTTCCATCTTCTCTGCCAGACTTCAGCCCGTCAGATATTTACAATATGCACTTGCCAAAATTCATCAGCCTTGACTTTTTATTTATTTTTTTGCACATTGTAGAACATAAACGGTGTGCTGCGTCTTGGCATTACAAAACGTTACTCTTTTTGCGCATGGTGCAAAAATCTGTTCTTTTTATGGCTTTTTTTTAACCTTATCTGATTGAAATTCTGCTGCTTTTTTGTTTTCGGCACAAACATTTTTTAAACATGGTTAACTTTTAGTACTAAGAACACAGGGCATAGTCAGTTTATTATACAGAATATAACACATGAAAGCATGCTGTTACAGTAAAATAATTAACAGTTGTGTTGTTATGATATTATTTTTCCCACAGTTTTATTATTTACCTTATCATTTTCACAGCATGTGCACTTTTAGCAATGATGTGCTACCTGTTGATAGATACAATTAATATCAAGGAACATCTGCAATAAACAGACAGACAGGCAGACAGACAGACAGATAGACAGACAGACAGACAGACAGACAGATAGACAGACAGACAGACAGATAGATAGATAGATAGATAGATAGATAGATAGATAGATAGATAGATAGATAGATAGATAGATAGATAGAGACTAAATTTTATTTTCATTGAAAAATCCTCAGATTTACACACTTTTGGAAACTGAAACACTTTGACTTGCCTGTTCTAAAATTAAATACATTTAATTGAATTAAAATTAAATAAAACCAAAATTGTTTATCACTATTTTTCTAGATTTCTTTCCGGCCTTGCTATTCAGGTCATTCTAAAGCTGTTCAATGGAATTTAGGTGCAGTGTCTAAATAACATTCCAGCCTTTGTTTGTTTTCTAAATAATGCTTACAGCACTTGGATGTACGCTTCAGGGTCATTATCATGTTGCTGAAGTCAGGTCCAATTAGCCGCAGTCCAGACGGAATTGCAAGGTGCTGAAGTACGGTATAGCCATTTTGGTTCAGTTGTGCCTTTCACCTGGAACAAGTCTCTCCGCTCCAAAACAACTTCAAACCATTAAGCTTTCACCTCCATCTTTGACTGTAGGTGTTAGGCAGTCTTCTAACATCATCTCTCAGGCATAGGATTATAACCACCTGCATCATATTGTGTTGTTTTCCCTTTTGCTGCCAAAACAGTCCTGTCCCATCGAACATTAGCAGCATTAACATCCTCAGTAATTTGAGTTACAGGAGCTTGTCTGTTGGATTGGACCCCATGGGTAAGACGTCGCTAGATAGATATTGTATTACACGATCAGAAATCAGAAGCAGAATCCTCTAAGTATCGTTTTTCGTCATTTTGCCAAGCTTGCACGAGGCTGGAGGAAGCTGCAGGGACAAGCCATGTATCTGTGAAAGGCCAGATCTCAGACGGCCAATTAGAGTTAAAAGCTCAGAGCGTGACAGGAGTCGGTTAGGCATGGAAGTGAGCCTGATGTGTAATGGAACGAGACGAGTAAAAGTGCAAAGCAGAAAAATACTTATCCTGAGCAAGGGAACTTGCACCAAGACTTGGTCTTATTGTATTATCTTTTTCAACTATCAACCACCACCACTCCCAATTTTCTCCCTAAGGTTTATCTTCACAGTTCACACTTGTGCACTCTCGTCTGTAAATCCAACCTGTTCTAACTGATGCGCATACACAGGGAAGTGTGACACACTCTGAGCAAAGTGCTACCTGTCATATTCTCTTCACATAACCACACAGATGTGTGCAATTGCCCGCTGTCATTGTGATTGCAAGGAAAGAAAAAGACTTTGCTCCTCCCAAACAGGAATCACAGCCAATTTTGACAGGCATGTATCACCAGGATTCATATTCAAAAAATGTTATGCTCAGCATGCGTTCTTACAGAGCATCTGATTTCACTTGCAAGAGGTTTCTTTTCTTTTGTGAGTAACATAATATTTTTACAAAGTCAAAACCATTTTGTTTGTTTTTAACAATTAGCACAATTACTTCTAACTTAGGCAGGTTTAAAACAGGTGTAATTTAGAGTAACAGCGCAAGAGTAATTGGAGTTATTCTATTAATCATGTGAGCATGTTGTTAAAGAAAAATAACAGCAACAGAGTGGTGTAATTGAACAATTGTTCCCACAGTCAGAATATGTGCCTTCATATTTTAATGGTAATATACCTAAAGAATCAGATGTCCTTTTAAAAAATCATTCTACTTTAATTTGTATATAGATACATTTGATGTCAATGGATGTATGCAAGACAAGTTCCTTCCTGTTATAGATAGATAGATAGATAGATAGATAGATAGATAGATAGATAGATAGATAGATAGATAGATAGATAGATAGATAGATTAATTAATGGGGAGAAAGAGAGAGAGAGAGAGAGAGAGAGAGAAAGAGCAGCATCTCTCCCTCTCCCTCCCTTTCTCTCTTGGAAACCCTTTACCCTGAAAACTAAAACCAGACCAGTCATGCTTCAGTAGACTCCTTGGGATGAGAACAATTCAAATCCAATTGTTTTACAAAAATATATATGTGTGTGTGTGTGTGTGTGTGTGTGTGTGTGTGTGTGTGTGTGTGTGTGTGTGCGCGCGCGTGTGATAGGACTTCTGTGTGGATATAAAAGACATGACAGAGGGACAATTTTGACATTTGCTTTTTGCATGATTTTTATTTTTTTTTTACACTGGAATTCATTTTAAAAACAAAAATGCCAAATATAATTAAACAAGTTGTTCTCTCTACTTTTATATCTCATCCTTCACAGCTGGAAAAAACACAACAGGCATTTATCTGCTTTCCCCCAAACAAAAGCTCATTTGACTTTTTTTTTTGCAGGGAAGCAAAACTAATAATTAATTCTGCCACAGAGCGATTGGCTATTTGCTGATATTGTGCTCGTGCTCGTGCTCGTTTATAAACCTCATTTGCATGCATGATGGCGAGTTCAAGCTCTTGAGCAACATCAACCCCAATAAAACTTTATTACTCGCCATCGCGCTCCGATCGCTTCGAGCCGTGCCCCTTTACCCCGTGGCAACATTAGCATAAAGACACGGCCCATTTCTCCAGCATCCTCACATTAAACGCCCTGTGTCATGTCATTTAAATGGCAGGTCTTGAGAAATGCGTTCTTAATGCTCTTATCTGGCAGCAAATCTTCCTTTTTATTATTTAAACTCGAAATAAATTCAGAAAAAAAACTTTCTGTTAGGTTTTTAAAGCATTTAAAGCTAAAAAAAAAATTGTAATTAGATTGATCTAAATTCGTCATTGTCATTCAGGCAGAAACAAGAGCACATTAAGCAGCATTCCCAAGAGCACAACTCCAACAGGAATCACGAATGATAGAAATCAGGCAGCTGTTAAAGATCCTCAGGAGACTATATGAGTAAATGCTAACGTGGGTTCTTTGAACATATCTCACAGATTTTCGACTCCTTGCCCAGGACCTTTGTTCTTTAGCTTTATGTATGATCCACCATGACTGTATTCTGTACTTAAAGACAAGAAGATCTTTTGACATGCAATAATTTATAAATGTGAAATTGTATTAACTTTAATAATCATTGAGGTAAAAACATAATAACAATATACAACAGAGACTCATTCTGTAAATGCAATAGCAGATCAACATCACCTTAATAACCTAATAATAACCTAATAACTATAAGAGCAAACTTATATTGACATTAAATGAAGGATAATTATATGTTGATAAGAAACAACCAATTACACACACACACACACACACACACACACACACACACACACACACACACACACACACACACTCAAAAACAACTCCCTGCCACATTAATTAGAAATCTCACCCTTTCTTTTGCAAAACCCTAGGTGATAGTTGACCGAAGTGATAAATAAAAAATGGATGGATGGATAGATAGATAGATAGATAGACAGACAGACAGACAGACAGACAGACAGATAGATAGATAGATAGATAGACAGACAGACAGACAGACAGACAGACAGACAGATAGATAGATAGATAGATAGATAGATAGATAGATAGATAGATAGATAGATAGATAGATAGATAGATAGATAGATAGATAGATAACAGCGTCTTTTTTTCTTTCTCTATCTCACCCTTTCTTTTGCAAAACCCTAGGTGATAGTTGACCGAAGTGATGAATAAAAAATGGATGGATGGATAGATAAATAGATAGATAGATAGATAGATAGATAGATAGATAGATAGATAGATAGATAGATAGACAGACAGACCAACAGACAGATAGATAGATAGATAGATAGATAGATAGATAGATAGATAGATAGATAGATAGATAGATAGATAGATAGATAGATAGATAGATAGATAGATAGATAGATAGATAGATAGATAGATAGATAACAGCGTCTTTTTTTCTTTCTCTATCTCACCCTTTCTTTTGCAAAACCCTAGGTGATAGTTGACCGAAGTGAT